>SKCR01015049.1:0-176606 GCA_019454045.1 Zanthoxylum bungeanum | reverse complement strand
CTAAATTTAAGAGTGGCAAACAGATAAAGTCATGCAGGTTGTGCCGGACTTGACTAAGCCCGGTCTTAGCCCCTCCATGTGAGAGTTGGAATCATGACCCACTCCCTAGAGTGGTGGTGGGCCAAATCCTAGAAAGAGGTTCGTGAACTATTTAAGCTCGAGCATTCTACATGTCATGCAATTTAACTAAATTTACAAAGAAAGTAATATTTCGCAAAATGTAATTCAATAAACCTCAAAATAGATGTTTACAGCAAAAATATGCGAAAAATATGAAAATATCTTAAATCTCCTATCTCAAAAGTCAAAATAAATATTTTTACCAACCTAAATGTCGGCTGTGGTAAACGAGTCTAATCATGGTACTGCTACTGCTCCGCTGGCGAACTATATGAGATGTTTGGGAAAATGAGGGTGAGCTTAAAGAACTCAGTAAGTAAAGCACTCAAACTTTCAACATGACCTCACCCAAAAATAGATATGTACATATATATATATATATATATATATACACACACACACACTAGTGTATGTCCGTGCATACGGCATGATGTTACAAAATTTACAAAGAAATTGAGATTATGTTATTTAATTTGTTTTATAATGAAATAATTTTATTTTTTAATTAAATGATTTTATACTTCAATTTATTTGGTAGTTTTCATTTTCCATTAATAAATGATTTTATTCTTTAATTTATTTGATAGTTTTCATTTTCCATTTTTATAGAGATTTTATAATGAAAAGATTCTTTATCAGTCATTAGATTATAATGAAATGATTTGAGCAGTCAATTAAGTCACATAAAGATATAACATTTGGATACATTATCTCTCTTAATCCTAACCATATGTTATATTCTCTTTTCCCACACATCATTGTGCTTTATATATATATATATATATATATATATATATAATTAATATTTGAAAACAACAATTGTTATATAAGGACTATTTCAGACAAAACATACTCACACCAAAACACCTCAATCAAACAAGGTTTGCTAACCAGATTTGGTATAATAATGGATTGAAACCATTGGAAGAGTATCAACATCTCACATCCCAAGGTTTCCCACCATATAACCTCGCATAAATGTGCAAGAGGGGGACTGAACCACACGCCTCTGCTTACCTCGCACAACCTTGCATCTCTGACCACTATTATACTAAATCTGGTAGCATAACAATAATAACACACATCATCCAATACATCACACATCATCACACTTCATTCATCAATCTCATCTCAAAGTCACAGAATATTCAAACATTTCGATTCATAATACAAACATACAATTATACTCAAAATTTATATTCACAATTTATACTATCGTGCTATCAATTACTCAATATAAATTCCAAACATATATGTATAAATATATTTATACTATATTATATAAACTTATATATCGAACATCAACCAATAAACAATTATATTAAGGAAATCAACGTGCATTGTACTTACCTCAATCATTAATTTGGTCATAAAACTCTCATAAATTTCCTATATCTATATGTCCTCGCTAAAATCTTAAAAAAATATATAAAATTACGAGTTCACCCTAAACTTTCTAAAATTTTAATTTAACCCCATTACTCTCATACATCATTAATTTGGTCCTAAAACTCTCAAATATTATTTATTAATCCTTAAAACTTAAAATTTCAGATTTGTACGCTAATTATACTAAATTTACGATTTAGTCTAAAACTTTCAAAACCTTGCATTTAAACCCCAAAACTGTAACAATAACGTACTGATCTCCAACGACTTGAAAATCTCACAACAATATGATCAATGGTCGGTACATGTCACGAGGATCACAATGGTGGTAATGGTGACGGTAGATGCACGGTGGTCACCAACGAACAATCAAACGACAATAACTCTCATTCTTGGCTTGTTTCACGACAACCGAATGTCTGATTTGGGAAATCGAAGTGTCCAACCTACGTAGCTCGATGAGGGGAAGATTCTGGTCTGGGAGGTGTTGTTCACGCACGACGACGCGTGGAACAGCAATATGGCGGTGCGTGTGCAAACGTGCGGGGGAGTTGTGTCATCGGACTAGCGACGTTGGTTTCATCTCATCGAGAGGATTCTCCATATGTGGTCACTCGTCGGAGAAAGATGTTCGGAAATCGACGAACGGGTCTCTTTCTCTCTCTACTCAATTTCTCTCTCTATTATATCTTGTATTTTCTCTCTATACTGATTTCATCTTTCTCTCCCTCTCACTGGTCTCTAGAAAATAGCTTCAATACACTGCTCACTTTCTATTTCTCTCACACTAAGCACACACAAAAGGAAAAACTAGGGTTGGGTTTTGTTTTTATAATCTAGAGTTAGTGTTGTAGTTATATTAGGTTTGTGGGTGTGTGTGGTGGCTGAATTTTAGGGGATAAGAAATTTCAATTTAAGTTAAATATAAAGAAAATATAATAAGTGACGCAGTCTCACAGTTGGCTCAGACCATGGGCCCTTATTATTTTTATTTTCAAAAACAAAATTTAAAAACTTTAAAATTAAATTTAAAAACTATTAAATATTATATTTAAGTAAGCATTAAGCTTCTAAAACCTAATTATTTAAATAAGCATAGAAATATGCAGTGTAATAAGTAATTAGGTGGGGGCTTTTTTAAAATAAAATTAGTCCGGACCAAATTGGCAAACCTATTTAAATTCTGCCAATAGCTCGTCAGTTAAATTATATTTCTCTCTTCATTAAGATATCAAATATTTTCATATTTGTCTGTCACGACCCCCTCCCTAGAGCGGGCCCAACCCTAGAAATAGATTTGCAGACTTCTTTAGCTCGACCATTCTATCTGTCAAACCAACCAAACAAATATGCACAATTAATACATCATAAGTTACAAATACATGAATTATACACAATTTTTATAGTTTACAACACAAGTCTTAAAGATATGCAAATGACGACTCAAATGTCTGGACCAACCCGAAAAATAACTGTGGCACGTGGATCCAATTCTGGTATTGCTTCTGCTGTGCTCGCGAACTACCTGAAATGTTTGGGGGGAAAGAGGAGTGAGCTTAAAGAGCTCAGCAAGTAAATCACTCATACTCTCAACATTACCTCACCAAGAAAATAGGAATATATATATAATATGAAAATAAAATATATCATAATAGCAACTCAAGCAAACATCCCACAACAATACAAACATCCATCAAACATGGTTGCTAATCCGGGTCCAGTATAACAGTGGATTGAAATCAATGGGAGAGTCTCTCTCATACCCCCAAGGTTTCCAACCATATCAACTCGTAAAATATGTGTGAGTGGGTTAAAACCAATGAGAGAGTCTCTCTCATCCCCCAAGGTTTTTCACCATATAATCTCGTAAAATATCTCATCACATCTCATCTCATATCCGACCACTATTATACATAACCCGGCAGCACAATACAACAACATGTATCATCCAATACAATCACATCTCACATCCAATCCATCAATCTCATCTCAACAATCATGGATTCATATTTATCATGCTTTCAATTAATCAATGTTTATATCTCCACAATATATATATATATATATATATAATATATATATATATATATATATATTATAATTATACTAATATTTATATGGACTTTCACAACAACCATCAATCAACAAACAATTATGTTAAGAGAATCATTGTACATTGTACTTACCTCTATCCATGCAAAAGCTCTTAATATGTCTATATCATCGCTAAGAATCTGAAAGATGTAAAATTATGATCAGGTCCCTCAATTTATCCAAAATTACGATTTTACCCTTAAACTTTCTAAATGTCCATTTTAGCCCATAAACTTTTCTAATATGTCCAAAGAACCTAAAACTCTTAAATATTACTATTTAACCCCTAAAAATCAGAATTTACAATTTTACCCTCTTAATTATGCAAATTTACAATTACGTCCAAAACTTTCAAATTCTATCATTAACACCCCAAAAAGGTAATAATCACATACTGATCTCCAACAATCTCCAAATCTCTCAACGAAGGAACCGCTAGTCAGAAAATGCCTCAAGGATCACGACGATGGTGGTGGTAGGGGCTGAAACACGGCGGTTACCGACGATCGGTTAAACACCGATAACAACTGTATTTTACTCATTTCTCAACAACCGAAGGTCCGATTTGGGCAAACGAAGTGTCCAACTCGCGTATCTCGATGAAGGGAAAATTCTGGTCCGTGAGGTGTCATACATGCGCGGCGGCGCGTGGACCGTATGGGCAGCCAGTCACCAACGCTTGGGGGCGCGTCCAACATTTTCTCGGCGGCAATGGATTCTTCTTGTCGAGAGGACTCTCCAGATATAGTCACTTGCCGGAAATGGAGATCGGACAACGTCGAAAAGTCCATTTCTCTATCTATCCATGTACTTTCTCTATCTTCTGGATAATCCATTCTCATGCTCTCGATTTCTCTCTCTAAAACTTCAAGAAATTGCTCTCAAAACTCTCTGGAATTACTCTCAACTCCTTTGGAATTGTCTTCAACACACCTCACACTCCTCTCACAAGTCCAAAATTATTCTCATAGCCAAACACATGAAAAGCTTACCACTCTCCCTCTATCTTCAGCAGTTACGACCTCCAACAAGAAAATGCTATTATTATGTTGATGGAAGAAATTATGTGATGATAGGAGTAGAGATTAGGGTGGTTGAGTGTATTTGTTTTAATTTGGAGACAAAGAAACATATAAGCATGATTTAGATAATGATAATATAATGGCGGAGTTTGGTTAGGTTGAGTGTGATAAGGAAAGAAAAAAAAATAAAAAATAATAATAAAAACAAATGAGGTATTACATTGTCTGAGTAAATATTTTTAGGGAAATTATCTCTGGTACAACCTAAATCAGACGAAAGACTAAAATTATTATAAATTTTTTAATTTTATCTATTTTCACCCATAATTTTATAAGTGTATCAATTTCTATCATTTTAATGTAGAAATTTAATATTTTTTTTCTCATTTCCGTGTGGAATAAAATACATTTTTGTAACTTTGAGTGAAAAATATATACTTTTATAATATTGGATGGAAAAATGATAAAGTCAAAAATATTATAATATTTTTAAACTTTCGTTTGATTTAGGGTTGATCGTAGATAATTTCTCATATTTTTAAAAAATATATATGTGTGAAAATCATTTGTCAACCATTTCAAAGAAAGAAAAAGTATTTTATAATATTGGATCACCAAATCTTATAAGTTGCCAATTTATCGGCACCAAATGATATATATATATAGATTATAGAGAAGGCATGAAACACGCCTTCTCATATCCTTCGGTCTCCCTCTAACCTGTAAATCTTCCACGTGTTGACCGTTCGATAAAATATATATAATCATTTGATTATATGACATTTTTTTAATTGAATGGGCCATTTTTTCAAGCAAGCCACCTATATATTATAATAATAATAATAATAATAAAGAAAATTATCAATTATATATTCAAATAATGGTATCTTGTTAAAAATACATAAATTCTGAAATTTTATATATCGGTTCATCTAAATATTTCGAAGTGCATTAAATTTATATTAAAAAATTTGGGTATATAATTGAAACTTGTGTCAGATATTAGGTATATATTTGATACAAAATAAACGTTTTCTATACTTTTGATATTTTATAATTTTTAGGTGAATTGATGAATAAAATTTCAAAATTTTTAATGACGTGCCAAAAATTGAGTTTTATATTGATAATTTCCCTTAAAAAAAAAAGGAAGTAAAACAAAATTTAAAGGGACAGAAAAATTTAATGAGATGATGAGAAAATTGCAAGTTAAGTCAATTGGCTAATCCTTCTGTCATGTGTGTGTCCATAGAATTAACAATGGAGTTATGGAGAGTAATAAAATTTAATTAAACTCATATCAACACTATTTTAAATTAAATCTATTTCTTAAAATTTGAACATGTGATTTCTAATATTCATTGTAAGAGTTAGGCCAATTAAACTTATTCATTATAAAATCTAATCTAATCCAATTAAATTATCATTTACTAATATGTCAGTACTCTATAAATCAACTAAAAATACCATTTAATAAACTCATTTTCTATGTTTTTAATTTATTTTTCTCTTTAAAATGATTGTGTATTTATCAAAATTTTAGGGTGTGGGTGTTACTGATTTAATTTGGATCCAATCTTTTTTGCCAGGCCTACATTTGTACTGATATATGATTAATATTCTAATAACTATCTAAAAGGTCAGCACAAATATCAAATTTAAACTGAATCTTTGTTCATTCTGATTACTGAATAATTTAAATGTAATTACATATTAATCATATATTATTATTAAAATACGTATGATAGAAAATTATCAAAGTTTACATAACTTAACTCAATATTGGTTCTATATTCCTTAATGTACGACAAATCACGTACCATGTCTGGAAAAAAATGAAGTTTGGAATGCATGGGATTATTATTATTATTTTTTGAAGGAGAATCACACTCAATTATTATGTGCTTTAATTTTTTGGGTAAAATATTTTAAGTCACCTTTTTCAAATTACAGCACTTTCACTCTCTTAGCTTTTAGAGGGGGATTGGAGTCAACGAAAATGATTAAAAAAAAAAAGATGATTAGTCGTTGAAACGTCTGTTCACATTCCATAAGAAAATTTATTATCATACTCATAGTACTGTTTTGTAGTACATTATTATAAGTCAACTCAATTTAATTATACATGCTAAGCTGCTGCTGCATTATAAATTTAGAATTCTCAATCAAAATTTTGAACGTGCTGCACTTGAGATACCACCTTCTTCATTTGGTTGATTATAGGTTTTAATTTGCATTCAATGCTCATTTAATTGGTGGTTGTGTTTTTTCAAGTTTGTGAAATATACAAGAAGAACAAATCAAAAAAGCTGTTAAGGGTAAGTTCATTTATACTCTTTATTTGTTGATAACATTTTTTTTTTTTTGAAATCGTTGGAAATTCTACCGCTAAATCATCCATTTGGGCTTAAGCGGAACTCTTACAAGAAATATATTCTTTGGATTCGAACCCGGGGAGAGTATATTATTTGTTGATAACATACTTTCATGGGAAATATTATTTTGTCCGAAGGATATATTCGAACAGGAAAAATATGCATTCGGACAAAATAGCAACATTCTATGTGTTATTTTCTTTTGCACTAAATTGGTGTACTAAAAATGGAGTTTGATCTCATGTTCTTGCTAGGATAGTTAAGGCTTTGATCAATCAAAATGGCGAATATGACATCGGAAGAATTGAGAGATATTGCAAGAGTGAATCCAGTAGTGATAGAAGAGATGGAAGTAGAGGAGATAAAAGAGGAAATGAAGAGAATTCCACCATGGACAAAACATATGACAGTACGAGGAATATTTGCAAGCTTGGCTATTGGCATAATGTACAGTGTGATAGTGATGAAGTTGAACCTCACTACTGGCTTGGTCCCAAATCTCAATGTCTCTGCTGCTCTCCTTGCCTTTGTATTTGTCAGAACATGGACTAAGTTGCTTCACAAAGCTGGAATTTTATCAACTCCGTTTACTCGACAAGAAAATACTATTATTCAGACTTGTGCAACTGCTTGTTATAGCATTGCTGTTGGAGGTTAGTAGTACTGTTTTTACTACATTTACTATGCAGTTTAAGTGCGGATTAATCGGTATTTAATCGTGGATCACTCTTTGATTGATTCGATCTTGTCAGTTTTGATCATTTTTATTTGACTTTTGGAGTTCATGTAATTTTGACTGATTTCCGATTTCATACTTCCTAAAAATCATCCCATTTCAATTCTTAAATCTAATTTTAATTTTTAAATATTATTTTGGGAATTTAATTGGTGATTTTGTATGAAAATAGAATGACTCCATTAAAAATGATGAAAAAATGAGAAAATATTTCGATTTAAACGAATTATTATTAGAGTAATAATATATCGAAACGATCCTAATTTAATTTTTATATTAACTTCACTAAAGCCTCTTAGATTGTTTAGTCTTTTTTAACATAAATGAATGTTTTTTTTTTTGGAAAATCTTAAGTGATGAGTTTTGAATTTTTATTTTCAATCACGTGAAATGAAAACTTTACTATTCCCAATTAATTTCTGATTAATCAGAAATCGCTCGATTTGCTGTTCATTTCTGATTAAACTGTGCAACTTGATTGCAATGTTGTTTTTTTTTTTGAATATTTTGTTCTCTAACGCTGCTTTCTTTTTACTTGTGGGATTAATTACAGGAGGTTTTGGGTCTTATCTATTGGGTTTGAACAGGAAGACATATCTGCAAGCAGGAGTTGACACTCCTGGAAACAATCCTAACAGCACCAAGGAACCTGAGATTGGTTGGATGACAGGTTTTCTCTTCGTTAGCTGCTTTGTTGGGCTTCTGGCCCTTGTGCCTCTTAGAAAGGTTTCCTCTGTTCTCACTTCTGCATTTTAATTTGTAGAGGTCTCAGATAATGTTTCTGTACGTGAAAAATATCATATTTAGTTATTTACTATATGAAATGGAATATTACAAATTTATCAGAGACCCTAATGATAAAAAAACAAATTTTATGAAAGATGAAAGTGTCATGATCTCTTATTAAATCGATCATGGAGTTTTTGTTGTTGCAGATTATGGTAATAGACTACAAGTTGACTTATCCAAGTGGAACAGCTACTGCAGTTCTCATCAATGGGTTTCATACTTCTAAAGGAGACAAGATGGCCAAGTATATACATGAATCAATCATATTATCTTCAATTCAATTCAGGTCTTTCGGATTAAAAAAAAAAACTAATATTGTTCAGCATGAAACAGCTAATATTACAGGTTTTCATCATTCTTGCAGGAAACAAGTTCGTGGGTTCATGAAATACTTTTCTTTCAGTTTCCTGTGGGCTTTCTTTCAATGGTTCTTTTCAGGAGGAAATCTTTGCGGATTTGCTCAGTTTCCTACATTTGGACTGAAAGCTTGGAAGAATTCGTGAGTGTTCAATATCTTTCATTTGCAATGATTCTCAAATCCAGGTCTCGGATTAATCTTTTCAGGATCATTAATTGGTTAAAGATTTTGTGTTTTGCAGATTTTACTTTGATTTCAGTATGACTTACATTGGCGCTGGAATGATCTGTTCACATCTTGTAAACTTATCTTTGTTTCTTGGTGCTGTGCTTTCATGGGGAATAATGTGGCCACTCATATCTGGTCTTAAAGGCGAATGGTTTCCTAAAACATTACCTGAAAGCAGTATGAAGAGTCTAAATGGTTACAAGGTCTCTCAATCAACTTTTTTCTTTTTGCTCATGTGAACGATATTCGAATCTCAACTTCCTTTTTTAGTCCAAAAGATTTTACCAACTAAACTGACTGAGGACAACATCTGTCCGTCAACATTTTATTGCTTAAAATTTCAAAATTAATTGGTGATAAAAAATTATCTTATGGCATTCCCACATGGGGCTGCAGGTTTTTGTATCTATTGCTCTGATCCTAGGAGATGGGCTCTACAATTTTCTCAAGATTGCTTATTTTACTAGCAAAAACATCCAAGCTGCCAGCAGAGCGAGGAATAACAATCAGAACACAAGTAATTTCAAATCTTGAGGCCACTATATATGGTCTAGTATGTGCACTTCAATTTTTACTAATTCATTTTCCCTTTAATGCAGTTTCGGATAACCAGAATGATCAGTCTCCTGATGATCTCCAACGAAATGAGATTTTCATTAGAGAGAGCATCCCATTGTGGTTAGCATGTGTAGGCTACATGACCTTCTCCATTATATCAATCATCATAATCCCTCTCATGTTCCCTCAACTCAAATGGTACTACGTTGTCGTTGCTTACATTATAGCACCCGTCCTCAGCTTCTGCAATGCTTATGGAGCTGGTCTAACTGACATGAACATGGCCTATAACTATGGAAAAGTTGCCCTCTTTGTTCTTGCTGCATTGTCCGGAAAAGAAAATGGCGTAGTTGCAGGACTTGTGGGTTGCGGCTTGATCAAATCCATTGTTTCAATTTCTTCTGATCTGATGCATGATTTCAAAACTGGTCATCTCACACTCACATCCCCTAGATCAATGCTTCTTAGCCAAGCAATTGGGATCGCAATAGGTTGCGTTGTAGCTCCTCTTTCATTCTTTCTTTTCTACAAGGCCTTTGATGTTGGGAACCCAGATGGTGAATATAAAGCTCCATATGCTATCGTGTACAGAAACATGGCAATTCTAGGAGTTCAAGGCTTCTCTGCTCTGCCACAGCATTGCTTGCAACTCTGTTATGGGTTTTTCGGCTTTGCAGTATTAGCTAATTTGTTGAGAGATGTTTCTCCTAAGGAAATTGGAAAATGGATTCCTCTTCCAATGGCTATGGCTGTGCCTTTCCTAGTAGGAGCTTACTTTGCAATCGATATGTGTGTGGGGAGCTTGATTGTATTTGTATGGCACAAAGTAAATAGAAAGGAAGCAGATTTGATGATTCCTGCAGTGGCTTCAGGATTGATCTGTGGAGATGGATTATGGATTCTCCCTTCATCAATCATTGCTCTCGCAAAGCTTCGCCCTCCAATCTGCATGAAGTTCTTGGAATCCTAGTATGATTATTTCTTATTGATGACATACGAATAATAACAGATTATTGCAAGGACTCTTACTCTATCCAGTTTACGATCGATGAAGTCAAATAAGGTCAAACTTTTCATACCAGAATTTTTGTGCCACACCAATAAATGAATTCGTGTCATTATAAAGAACATTTCAAAGACGGTATGAATTTGAGGAAATCTTTGATAGGACTGCCGGATATTCCGGCACCTGACAAATATTTCAAGAATTAATTAAGAATGTCTAAGTAAATTGATTTGAATATTCCGATTATGAAAAAAAGATTATTAAAAAATGATGTAATATATATAAGTTATGTAAAAAATAATAATTAATTATTTAATATGTGTTATAATATATGATTAGGTTATTATATAAGATTTTCAAGTGGTGTGATTTAGTGATATATGATTCAGGATTTCATTTTTTTTTGTTATAAAAACTTAGGACATCAGAGGATTTTAACTGCTCTATTTAAGTAAAAAAGAAATAATCCGAACTGATTTGATAGAGATTTTTCAACGAATCCAAAAAATATATATTATATAGGTCACCTAAAATTATCGTTCTTGATAGTTAATAGCATAATTGGCTCGTACGGACACGCCAATAATTGAATTTGGATCATTTTTCATTCACTGCTCATTTGTCTTGCGCCAGCAATAAATCAAAGGAAGTAGTGATCTACAAGAAGCTCGCTTCACACCCCAAACTATATCGGCTATCGCCCATCAACTGCAAATGGAAACTCCTTATCCACAACCCATTACTCCCAAAAAGACCCGCATCGGCTGGATCGGAATCGGCGTAATGGGCTTCGCCATGGCCTCCCGTCTTCTCTCCGCCGGCTACTCAGTCGCCATCTACGCTCGCAATCCTTCAAAAGCCCTTCCACTACAGTCCCGAGGCGCCACTCTCGCCGCTTCCCCACACGACGTCGCCAAATCATGCGACGTCGTCTTCTCTATGGTGGGCAACCCACAAGATGTTCGATCAATTGCCCTCGATCCTAACGGCATTCTTTCTGGCCTCAATCCCGGTGCTGTCTACGTTGACACCACCAGTAGTCACCCTGCTCTCGCGCGGGAAATATTCAAGGCCGCAAGGGACAGAGATTGCTGGGCTGTTGATGCCCCTGTATCCGGCGCTGACATTGGCGCCCGAGATGGAAAGCTAGCTATATTTGCAGCTGGTGATAGAGCTGTTGTGCAGTGGCTAACTCCGGTATTTGAGGTTATGGGAAAACCTACGTATATGGGCGAGGCGGGATGTGGGCAGAGTTGTAAAATTGCGAATCAGATTGTGGTGGGAGCAAATTTGTTGGGGTTGAGTGAAGGGTTGGTGTTTGCGGATAAAGCGGGGTTGGATGTGAAGAAATGGAGGGATGCAATAAGCGGAGGCTCCGCGAGGTCAATGGTGATGGAGTTGTATGGGGAGAGAATGATAGATAAGGATTTTAGGCCAGGTGGGTTTGCTGAGTATATGGTGAAGGACATGGGAATGGGTGTTGATGTTGTTGAGGAAAGTGAGGATGAGAGAGTTGTTGTGTTGCCCGGTGCTGCATTGGGGAAGCAGTTGTTTTCGGCTATGGTGGCTAATGGTGATGGAAAATTGGGCACACAAGGGCTTATATCTGTTGTTGAGAGGATCAATGGCAAGTAAGTTCTTATTCTTGATTTGTGTAAATATATTTTGAATCTTGGATTGTGACTTGAGGTGTGGTGGTTATGTTAAGCTTGGTTTAGAAGTATTTCACTACTCAGTTGTCATACAAAGAGATTGTGTAGATATATGATTGGAATAAACTGATTTCTTTGGCATATTCATGAGTTAACCCTATTGCTTGTGGTTGATCTTGATCTTGATCATGATCATGATAGCTGCCAAAACTGTTTGATTTGCCATGTACGTTTTTGCAAAATCAAATGCTCTGAGAACCAGAACAGTGCTTGAATTTCTGAGTTAATTTCATTTGTAAGTTTTCTATTCCAGTTCCTCAAAAAATGGGAAAATCCAAGATTTTATTATGCAACTTTGGAGTCTTTGACTGCATCTCCATATTATGGGCCTGCTTTGTTGAGGTCCTTGATTTGAGTTTTTTGAAGTATCGAGACTACTATAACCTAATGTTATTCACTCAATTGTTAGACATTCAGGATTTGCTCTTGTTTTGAGGCAAACATTAAATGCCCTTCAGCATTTCAATGATATATAATAATCCTCATCCGAGTCAGAAAATGCTGATAGATTCTTTCAAATTAATATCTCATCATTCCTTGCAATGATAAACAAAGAGAAATAGGAGGTTCAATTAGTGGCGTATCCACTGCCCCGCAAAAATTTAACAAATTTTTTTATATTAAAAATTTATTTTATATATATATATTACAAAAGTCAATTTACCCCAAAAGTCAATTACAAAACCTCACTCCATCTGCCCCAATTTACAATTATGTTCACGACGACATCAGCCCAATTTGTCCCAATTAGAGCTCGCTAACATCAGCACCAATTTATCCCAAAAAATTACAAACAAGATAAACAATAAGGCGGCAGCTTCATCATTTTCCACTTCTTCATAACCGTCTCAAATTAAGCTTCGTTTCACTTTCTTTAATCTGTTTGATAAATTATTGTTGCTCTGTTATAAAAACCTCTCTAAAAACTAATATCCGTTTTAAATTCAAAATATAGATTTGATAGAAACCGCTAATCAAACCCATAAATAATCAGGAATGAAGTAACCACAAACATATGTTAGACAAATCAATTGACAACAGAGGATAGAGAGAAATAATTGGAAACATAGGATAAAGAGAAATAATTGAAATGGAGATCAGCAAATAGAGGAAAAAGAATTTTATAGAAAGACTATTGAGAAGCTAATATCCATAAGCCACCTAAAAAGAATGCTTGTGCTTATTATGTTCATTGTTTTGCTCACCAACTTCAATTAGCTCTTGTGGCCGTGACAAAAAAATAATGTTGAAGTTCAATCTTTCTTCAATATAATTGCTAATGTGGTGAATGTTGTTGGAGGCTCATGTAAGCGTCATGATGTTCTTTTCGAGATATACAAGCTTTAGCAATCGTAAAAGCACTTTCTAATAACGAGGTTTCAAGTGGACAAGGGTGGGCAAGGGAAAAATCAAGAGACTAACTTGCATTTTTATAGGGTTGAATTATTTTAAGTGGTTTTAGATGCACAACTTCAAGAGTTTAACAACCGTTTCAATGAGACAAACACTGAGTTGCTTCTTTGTTTAGCTCCCCTTAATTCATGTGATTCATTCTCCTCATTCAATAAACAAAATCTAGTTTGTCTTGATCAATTTTATCCCACATATTTCTCTTGAATAGAGCTCATCGTATTAGATAGTCAACTTAATACCTACATTATAGATATACATTCTAGTGTTGAGTTTTCGAAATTGAATGAGATTGATGACCTTGCAGTAATGTTGGTTCAAACTAAAAAGGACAATGTATATCCACTAGTTTGCTTACTTTTGATATTAGCTTTGACTTTACATGTTGCCACTGTCATTGTAACGAGAATATTTTCAGCTATAAATATTGTGAAGACTAGACTACACAACATGATGGGAGATCAATGAATGAATGATAATTTAGTTACATATATAAAAAAATATGTATTTAGGAGCATTGATAATGAAACTATCATACAAAATTTCCAAAATATGAAACCACGTTGTGGACAGTTGTAATATATAAAATATTCACATTTGGTAAACGTGATCATGCAAAAAAGTGGATAAATTATATTGACAATCTCTGTGATTTGACTTTTGGTCAAAGTTTTCAGTGAGTATGATAAAGCAATTTCACAATGGATTACAATGATAATGAATAAAAGTTGTTCTCTTAGGTTTCCAGCTTTTTGCCCTCTAACTTGTACTAGCTCATTGACCATGAAGAGTTACAGTCAAGTTCTTTAAAGCTGACCTTTGCTAAGATAGTAGGATTTGGATGGAACTACGCTTTTGTGGGTTATTTCTCAATCTTCTTGTGTATCCCTTTGTTTCCTTTTTCTAGTTGAACTCGAACGCTTAGTAGACCTATTGGATGCATCTTCCTTCATCTAGGTAGGATCTTCCCCTCTGATGAGCTATCTAGCTCAAGCGAGGAGTCTGTAAGTTGAAGTATCCACTATGGAAATATGAAATGATATACAACAATGCTATTCATACTTAATGCGTAAAATTAAAAGCTGTCGTTTTTGTGCTGATGGCATTTAAAAATTAAAAAAAATCAAGCAATTTAAAAATTAAACAGAGCAAATACAAGCCCGACAATTAAAATATTATCCCAAAATCAAAATCAGCCACAGCTTCAATCTCCCACCTTATCTCCTATCTCCGACAGCCTTTTTTGTAACCACAGCCCTCCGCAGTGTTGGGGGGCTATGGTTACAGAGGGGTTGCTGGAGACGAGATAAGATGGGAGCTGTGGTTGATTTTTATTTTGATTTTGGATAATGTTTTGGGGCTTTTGTTTTGATTTTCGGGTTTATAAGTGACTTTTTTTCTGCTCTATTTAATTTTTAAATTGCTTGCTTTTTTAATTTCAATAGATTATGTCAAGTCAGAGGAAAACCTAACATATTCATTTACTAAAGGTTTACATAGAAAGCAGGTTGATAAGTCATCGATGAAAATGAGTTTGAAGCCTATAAATTAAGAAATTATCACTGTGGAAACTCAACCTACCTGACCGGAGATCCCAAGATATAGGCTCAAAAGGGACAACTAAAACTTTGCATAGTGTTGTCTGTCAAGATTAGGATAAATTAAGGCTTTTAATGATCACTATATTAGGAGAAGAGTCCTAATGGGGTGAAGGTAAGTAAGAAGTGAGGTCGCTTCCATGAGAATTTTAAATGTTGGATTCCCTAAAATACTTGATGAATTAAAATTTCGACGCTAAAAGTTAAATTTAAAATTTTCGAATTCCCGCCTTCTAAATTTTGAATTTATCGTCTATTAAAATTAGATTTAAAGTTTTGACATTTAGCGACAATTTTTCGACGTTAAAAGTCAAAAATTTCGACGCTAAAGATCAAAATTTTGGCAGAAATAATTTCCGCTATTTGAGGACCTTTAGCGATTTTCGTCGCTAGAGGTTATTTTTTTTCCTATAAATTCATTTGCTTTTTCATTTCTCATATTCTCATATATATATATATATATATATATTGTAGGGGAATATGAAGATGAAGAAATTGTGAAAAAAGATAGTGAAGAAAATGAAAAACAAATGAAAGTGAAGATGGAGAAAATATATAGAAAATTATATTTTATCATTTTGTTTATCATTTTATATTTTTTGTTGTGATAAATTTTATAATTATATTCTTATATCAATAAAGATTTCATTGTTATATATTTTATTCGACGCTACACTACAAGAAAATAGAACTTTAGCGTCGAAAAATTTCGTCGCTAAAAGTCAAATTTTCGTCGCTAAAGATATATTTTTAGCGTCGAATAAAATTTTTTTGACGCGAAAGCTTGGTCGATAAAGGTATTTAGCGTCGAAAATAAATTTCGACGCTAAAAATATATCTTTAGCGACGAAAATATTGGTCGCTAAAAGTACTTATTTTTAGCGTCGAAATTCATTTTCGACGCTAAAAGTTAACAAATTTAAATGTCAAAAAATTTAAATCAAATTTCAGTAGGTGAAAAGTTCAAATTTTAGAAGGCGAAATTCGGAAAATTAAAATTTACCCTTTAGCATCGAATATTTTACTTTTAGCATCGAAAATTTCGTCGCTAAATGTCAAAAATTTAAATCTAATTTCATTACGCGATAATTCAAATTTTATAAGGAGGGAATTCAAAATATTTAAATTTACCCTTTAGCGTCGAAATATTTGACTTTTAGCGTCGAAACATTCGTCGCAAATGATCAAAAATTTAAATTTATTTTTTTTTGGCGAAAAGTTCAAATTTTAGAAGGCGTGAAATCGAAAAATTTAAATTTACCCTTTAGCGTCGAAATTTCGATTTCACGTCAAAAAACTATTTAAAAAGGTTAGAACATTTAGCGTCAAAAAACATTCGTCGCAAATGATCAAAATTTAAAGGTTAGAACATTTAGCGTCAAAAAACTATTTTGACGCTAAAGGTGCAACCCTTTAGCGTCCAAATAGATTTTTGACGCTAAAGGGCAACCATTTAGCGTCAAACAATTATTTCGACGCTAAAAGTGTGACTTTTAGCGTCCAAATAGATTTTCGACGCTAAAGGTTTATCTTTTAGCGTCGAAATTGAAATTCGACGCTAAATGGTTTATTAACGTCGAAAAAATTTTCGACGCTAAAAGTTTGGACGCTAAAGGTCCATTTTCTTGTAGTGCTAAATGTAATAAATTTCGACGCTAAAAGAAAAAATAAATAATTTTTTTATTAATTATAAAATTATTTGGCTTCGAAAATATTCGTCGCCAAATACGTGTTTTAGCATCGAAAATTATAATTTGTCGTCAAAATTTTTTGGATGCAAAATTATGTATTTTAGCTTCGAAATTTTTTATTTCGATGCTAATTGTCTTTCTCGTCCACGTTTTGACGTCAAAAATTTTCGACTCTAATAACTTTTAGTGTCAATATTCTTTCTTTAATCATATCGATATGTTTCGACGCTAAAAACCTATTTTTTTTTGTAGTGAATGGTACGGATTCAATCCGTAGCTCTGGTGAAAGTCCTAATTTTCTTGGTAGTTTATGTGATGAAAGCACATACCCGGATTACGGTCTCTTATCTACAATGAATAATAGAATTATGAAGTTACCCCAACATTCGTGGGTGCATAAATGATAAATCCCTAATACTGTTTTAAAAAAATTGATAAACCCCAAGAAAATGAACATAAATATATTACAAATCAATTGCAGAAATAAATAAAACTTTGTCAAGATTAAAATACCTTCTTGAACTATTACAGTTCGAATTAATTAAATCTCCTCTAATTCAGAGCAAGATAAGAAATTAAAAACTCGACAAAGATCGAAACAGAGATATCCTGTAGATTTTCGATCTCTCAATTAAGCTACTTTGATTTTTGGTTTCAATTTGTCTCCGAATTCAATTTTGGATTTAGGAATTTGTGGCTAGGCATTAGAAGAGATAATTTTTTTGGATGAATGAGGAATTTTCCATTTAGAAATTAAAAGGGGGGAAGTTTCTATGTTTGAGTATGATATTGCTTGCACTTATGCAATTTAAATGATATAATTCGATTTTTTTAAGGTTTACGAATCTTAATCTTATAAATAAGTATATATCTTCCCATTAATTTTCTTAATCCATTAACGGCATGATACTTCATAGTATTGACATTAGGGGTGGCAAAACGAATCAACGAATCGAATTTGCATCGAATCCTAAACGAATCGAATCATAAACGTGATGGATTCGTATTCGATTCGTTTATTAAACGAATCCTAATATCAGGATTCGTATTCGATTCGTTTATTAAACGAATTGAATACGAATATTCGTTTATTCGTTTAGTCAATGATATTATTTAATAAAATAAGATTTACATTAATTCTTCATAAATATATACATATGTAATATGTAATTAATATATTTACTAAAAATATTTTACCAAATATCGAAATATTACTTTTTCTATGATAATTAGCTATAATTTATCGAATCTTAATTGAAAATTAACAAGAACTAGTAAATAAAAATAATAAAACGAATCCTAAACGAATAAACGAATCAATGAGCTTAAATTCGTATTCGATTCGTTTAATAAACGAATCGAATCGAATTTACCAATTTATTAAACGAATCCATTTTTTCAAACCCGTATTCGCTTTAAAGCGAATCGAATCGAACGAATAAACGAATCTTGACCCAAATTGCCACCCATAATTGACCTCCTATGTTTTTAGGGCTTTTAAATATTTTATCGCATGCTTTTAGATCACAAAAATAAACAATGTCTATATGGAAAAGATCGCATCCACTGAAAAGGGGAAAATTAATGTCTTGTAGTAGAAAATTTAATGTATAAATCACTTTGATCTCGACCGTTAAAAGAAACAGGATCATTAAAAATAGTATGTAAAAAATTGTTTTTAAAAACTAGGGCTGAGCATTGGTTCTAATTTTATCCGGAATCGGTTGGAATTAGACCGGTTTTTCGGGTTTGGAATATGAATTGGTTGGAATCGGACCGGTTCCAATTTAAACATGAAAAAACCAAATTTAAACGGTCCGGTTCCGGTTCTGTCATAGACGGAACCAGAATCAGACCATATAACCAGACCAGAATCTATTTTGGGAACCGAATTTAGAACCAATTTCAGAACCAAATAAAAACTCAATTTAACTCAGGCACTTCCTACAATAATATTATGTATTGAGCATTTTTATTTATTATTTTTATTTATATATTGACAGTTGCTAAAAATATTATGTAATATTCAACTGTGAGAAATAATTGTATTTTCAAAGTTTGAGGATAATAAATAAATAGGGTAAATCGAAACCGGATTGGAACCTGACCGGAACCGAATTGGAACCGGACGGGAACCGAATGACAAAACTGATTAATAGGGTACCCTATTTAATTGGGTAGGTTCCGATTCCAAACGCAACCAAATTGGAACCGATTAATAAGGTATCCTATTTAATCTGGTAAGTTCCGATTCCACTTAATTATGAACCGATTTTTTTCCGAATAGGTTCCGATTCCACGCGGAAGCGGAACCGAAATTGATTTTACTCACCCTCAGACAAACGTGTACCTGGATTTTGCCCCCATATTTATTTATTATCATGTCTTATCTAAAACATTGTTTGAACTTTGAAGCCCTTGCTTACATGATGCATGGTTCGGTACTATGAAGGAAACACTATTTTACTATCAAAAAAATTTATTATTTTATCCAAATAATTATATTATTATTTCTGAAAATGTAAGGATTATCTATATTTAAAGAGTTGATTTTAAAAAATTAAAAATAATACAACCTTGTTCATACTTAGAACCAAGGGCCAAATTTATTAAGGTTAAATTTAGTAGATAATATGACACTGAAACACCATTTGATTTAAAATTTGGTGAACTTATAAGATAGCATTGAAACGTTACACCAAATACATAATCAACGATAGATTATACTCTCATGAAATTATAATATCCTAACATAAGATTATTTTTCTACATTAACCTATATTTTAGTTTTTGTTCCACAAAGCTAGCTTATAAGCTGGGTAATAAACACTAAAAATATAAGATAGTGTTAACGCTATCGAAGAAAATAATTCCACGTTCGTGTTGTTCAATATTGTGAGGGTATAAGTTAATGCTAACTATGCGTTTGGAATAGCATTTAAAAACTAGTGTATATTCTAACTTATAAGTTCACCAAACTCCAAACGGTGGTGTCTTAAATTTGAAGATGTAATTCTAGAGGGAAAAATTTGAAGTCCAACCATCTGCCTATGTGAATAGCCTCTAATTATCATCTTGCTTTGGCAAACCATACAAAGTTTCTAACATCTTTCATGTGGGGGGTTTTCAAAGCCTACAGAACACCAATGGGTCCTAATTTCTATCTAATTTGAAGGATATATATATACTAATCTACTAAATTAAATACTTATACATCAAGATATCTAACAAAACAGTATTACATTTCAGCATCTTTCTTTTAATCACCCTAATTTAAAAATATATTTTTAAAATTTCACTAAAAAGTCAAGGTCAAATAGGTCAAATGATCAGCTTTGACTTTGACAGGAATTTAGACCTAAATCAAAAGTTTTAAAAAGTTTGACATAGACCTACCTTCATCATTACCAGACATCAAAACTTAGTGGAGCTAGAATAGTCTCCCACATCAAAATATATTAGGACATGAAGGCAAAAGAAGAGGACAACAATTATTAACAAAATGGGAGATCAGTATGACAGAGAAAATCATCAGGGAAGAAGAAGAGCAAAGCTTTTCTTCAAAGTTCAATAGTGTACAGTTTCTTCAAAGTTGTGAAGTTCAAATGTAAAGGACATGGGAAGTGGTTAAGATAGGGAGGATGAAGCTTCTTTAGCCATTCATTTCAAATTGCGATATCACGATATATAGCGGAACCTGAGAAGAAAGAATTGCTACTCAAATTGCTAGAATGGTCACGATATATATATATATATATATATGTAGAAGGAATTGCTCAAATTGCTACTCAAATTATTGGTTGAATAAATAAAACTTATACTTCTTCACTGTTTCTATAAAAAATATTATTTAAAAAATATATATATATATATATAAAATAAAATAATAAACTTTTATTTCATAATAACTGTAACAACATACCAAAAATACGAAACGTACGGAGAGCAAGTAATATTACTAGTTACATATATCACACAACACAGACTAATTTAGGATCCATATCATATAATATCATATAAATTTGGTAGCAATAAGCTTGAGTGCATTCTTCTTGTGGCCGGCAACACCAGGCAAAACATCAAAATCCAAATCATCAATCATCATCCCATGGGGCAATTTCCAATCAAATTTGTAAAGAAGATTAGCAAGAGCAAGCTCCAGAGTGGGCATCGCCATAGATATTGCAGGACAAATTCTCCTGCCTCCGCCAAATGGAAGAAGCTCAAAGTGTTGTCCTCGCACATCAGCACAATTAGTGCCAATGAATCTCTCAGGAATAAATTCCTCAGGTTTTTCCCAAACTTGAGAATCCCTTCCTATTGCCAGTACATTTACATAAACAGTTGTATTTGCAGGTATTTGATACCCATCTATGATGCACTTCTCTGTTGTTGCTTTTTGGAGTAATGGAATTGGTGGTTGCAATCTGAATGACTCTTTCAATACTGCTTTTAGATATTGTAATCCTTGAAGGTCATCTTCATCTACATACCCTTTGTTTTTTATTGCGCTTCTAACTTCTTCTTGAACCTTCATCATTGCTGAAGGATTCCTCATTAGGTTAGTCATGGTCCAAACAAGAGTCGCTGCACTAGTGTCCGCCCCAGCTACAAATACATCCTGCAAGCCAACGGCAGACACAATTTTATTTTAAGTGTGGCTAAATATTTTAAAAAGAAATTTAGGATATTTATGAGATCGGTAGTGTTCAGGCATGCATGGGCAGCCCACTCTTATTGCCGCCCACGCATATCTCATATCAGCTGAGAGTAGTTACTAGAATACAAATAACAATATTAGTCTTAGCTAGGAAAACCTTAATTTTTAAGCTATTTTTGGATCATGAGTTAGATAAGGAACATATAACAATATATGGTGAGATATTATATATAATCTGAGTAAAAAACAAAAAAAAAGATTACTTACCAAGAGCACTGCTTTGATATGATCCCATGTTAGATCAACTTTAATCTCACAATTTTTTTGAATTTGAAGTAAAACATCAATTATGTCCTTTTGATCATCAATTTTTGGTCTCTCTGAATCTAAATGCTCGTCGATGAGTTCTTGACAGAACTTATCACAATCCTTCAAAGTCTTTTTGAGGCGACAATTCATTCCTGTGAGTTTATCAACCCAACCCATGAAAGGAAAATAATCTGAAAAAAAGAAGCTCCCCAACATGGCCTCAATTTCAGTAAGAAGAGAATGGAATCTACTTCTTTGACCTCCTTCTCCTTCATCTTCATCTTCACACCTCTTGCTAAAAGCAATTCTACAAATATTGTTACACAAAAGAGACAATGTTATGTCACTCAAGTTTACGGGTTTTGAAACACCAGCTAATGTTGATATTTTTTCAATCATACGAGAAACCTCATCCTCTCTAACATGACGAAATTGCTGAACCCTATTAGAGTTAAAGAGATGAATGACACAAATTTTCCTCATCTCTCTCCAGTAATTGCCATATGGAGTGAAGGCCACATCTAAGTGATTGTAAGACAACGTTCGCTGGCCAACCAAATTCGGCTTGCCAGCAAATTGAATGTCATGGGTTTTCAAGGCCTCTTTAGCCGTTTTGGCTGAAGAAATTACTACGGCTGGTAAGAAACCAAGACGCAGAGACATGATGGAACCATATTGCTTGGAAAGTTTCCATAAATAAAGTGCTGGGTTTGAGGTCATATTGGTGTATGTTACCAATTATAGGGAGACCAGGAGGGCCAGGAGGCAAACCAACACTTGTGTGTTTTTGGAGAAGAAACAATACAATGATGGGAAGAGAAATTAGGATGGTGATGATAAGAACAAGAGCCATTTCGTAGTCTTGCATGCATTTACAACAACTTAGCTCTGCGTATATATAGATAAGGAAATTAATTTTATTTATCATTTTTAAAAGGTCACATGTAATGTACAAGACTCCAATTACTTTTATTTTTTATGCCCTCTAGATTACGAGAATTGTAAGATCAAAGTCAACTATTGATGCGACGTAGTATGAGGGGTCAAAATTTCACTGCTATTACAATTTTCATTCACTGTATATGGAGCTAACACATGGGCTTCCATATTTGATGGATTATTTAAAGAACCACCAACGCAATAAATCTGAGTATTCAATAAAAAAAAAATTAAGATAACTCTTAATTAACTCAGAATTAAGAGAGTATTCAATTGAAAAAAATTTGCAAATTGACACATACGAGCAGCCATACCAAGAAGGGAAGAAGTCACGCAAAAAAGAAAAAGAAAAAAGAGAGGCATCAGTCAAAGGAATATTTGAAGAAATTGAGGAGCCGCCGGGATTTGTTATGCAATTTCCTGATGTTTCCTTCTCTTTTCATTTTCAATTTATTTTGGTTGGATGTTACCTATCATTTACCCACTAGCATGTTGAAGGGAAGTTGAATGGTGTGGGTTGGATGTTACCTATCATGGGGATTACGGTCTCTGACCTACAATGAACTATAGAATTATGAAGTTACCATAATATTCATGGGTAGAGGAGGTCACGGTTCAATTACGGTTCACATTTGGTGTGAACCGTTACAGTTCGGTTACGGTTCTCCCAAAAGATGAACTGTAATCTTACAATTTACCGTGACCGAACCGAGCCGTATGAATCGATTACGATTAACCATTTTTTTAATTTAAAAAAATTAAAATAAAAATTGATTGCAAATAAATGTAGAAATATTTTATTACAAAGTGCTTGCACTTGGTTTTTATATGATTAAGCTACCTATGTATCCTCCTGATGTATAGAAAGAAATCAAAACTCACGTAGTTCTGATACAATTTTTTATTTGTGACCCCATTTGTTTTACTTAATTAAAATTTAAAATTTATAAGTTACATTTTATTATTATTATTATTCTTCTTCTTCAGGGGAAGATAGACTCGTCGTCGCTGGGCCTTCAGTTTTAGTATCGGTTTGGTCACATAAATTTTCAAAAGAATCTGATATGTGCTCTGTTGTCGTAGTTCGACTCTTGACCAATCATCAAGACAAGCTTGGGCTTCTAAAGATGAAGGATGCAAAGTAGATCTTCCGGTATCTAGGATATTGCCCTCTGAGCTGAATGCTTGCTCCAATATTGCTACACTCATGTAAAGTCCCAACAATGTTAAGAGCTTCAAGCAATAAAATTTTAGAATTATGATAATAAACATCGCTTAAATTATTAGTTGCATTGTTAAATTTTTTTAAGAAATTCAAAATTTTAGCACAAACATCCCAATTATTAGGATACAAAAGAATTTGAGTCTGATATTAAAATACAAATGCACACGATAAATATTTATATTCAAAACTTTCATTAAGTAGAAAATACGTTGCATTCCAATATGTTGGAACATCACGAGAAAACTTTTTGAGTCGAACACCGTTGAGTTTACAAAACGTACCCCATTTTCTTCTACATTTATTGTAAGACTATATTAAATTAAGTGATTGTTTAATTGGTGTAATATGCGAACTCAAAGTTTTTAAATCTTCTTGTACACATAAATTTAAAACATGGCATACACAACGAATATGAAATAAATTTCCTCCAATATTAGGTTGACAGATTGATTTAAGTTCATTACTTGATTATGTGTTTGTGGATGCATTATTAAATCCAATAGTTAAAACCTTATGCAATAAAAAATATTCTTTTAAAATATTGCTAATCATAAAATATATATTATGTGCGGTGTGTGAATTATCAAAAACACGAAATGTAATAATTTTTTTTAATCATCCATGCATCATCGATCTAATGATAAGTAATACCCATTTATGAATGTGATTGCCAATTGTCACTCCAAATTGAAACACGTTTCTTATGTGATTTTAAAAAATCCTTTAATTTTTTTGTTCATTAATAAATATTTCAATAATTTTACGTCTACATGTATTCCTAAGAACTCTACATGTAGTAGTATTAACAGCTTTATGAATGAAATTATTAAAATGTTAGTTTTTCACCAAAATTAAATGCTAAGTGTCTCATGAAATTAAATTTAGTCAATTCTTATTTAAAACATGCATCAATATTTTTGAATAATTGAGTACTATAAGTTGAAGACTCGTGTCCAGGATAAAAAGCGTTCCTTCTTATTTATTGTTGGGTTTTGTCGATCCCGTACTCAATTGGATGATGTTTCCTTCTGTGGATTGTCAAGCTTCCGTACCCACCGTTATGCTTATATTGTGTTCCATAATAATTGCAGACATATTTATCCTCACCAACATTATTTACTATTATCCTCGGATCTTGACTTGACGAGCGCATCCGATGGCGATGGAGACGTAACTTTCTTGAGTATGGAATTGCTCATCTTCTTCATTCATGGATGGAACATCGATATTTTGTGATGATCTTACCATTTTTTTTTTATAACTAGAATATATAGAATTTGAGAGATTGATATTGAGATTGAGAATGAGAATTTAGAATTGAGAGAAATTGAGTGAGTTTAGAAATTGGTTTGAGTGGTATTTATAAAAATATTTGATAATTTTACTATGCCAAAAATACCCTTAAATTATAGTTGTTATCAAGGCAAAGCAACAGTCTGCCCATTTTACCGTTTGCCAAACGGTAAAATAGGGGGCTGGTCAATTTAAATCGGAATCGTTATGGTTTCGGTTTGAACCAACTGGCGGTTCCAAAAATCCCTTAACCGTAATCGAATTGGTCACCACTAGTTCGGTTATGGTTTGGCCTAATCGAATCGATTAAACCGGTTTGGTTAAAGTTTGGACAGGTTCGGTTAAGGTTTTGACCGATTTGATTACGGTTCATTTTTTATTTCGAACCGTAATCGTGGCCGGGTCTATTCGTGGGGTGCATAAATGATAAATCCCTAATATAGTTTTCAAAAAATTGATAAACCCTAGGAATATGAACAAAAAGATATTACATATCAATTGTAGAAATAAATAAAAATTTATCAAGATTAAAATATCTTTTTAAGTATTACAGTTAGAATTAATTAGATCTTCTGTAATTCAGAGCAAAATAAGAAATTACGAACAACCAAAAAAAGCCCGAGCCTAGGAAAAGCCCGTCCAAGGCTCATGCTTCTTTGGCCCTTTTTTTTTTTTACAAAATTAATAATAATCAAAACCTTATAATGAAATATATCAATAAAAATATTGTATTAATTTCTCAAAGACATATGTATCAATTTAAGAATCAAAAATTATTAATTTTTTAACATTAAATTTTTTTTTTTATTTCTGATCGGACCCGGGCCTACCATTATACGGACCCGATCCGAATTTTTTAAGATCGGGCAGGGCTAAAGCCCGCCCAGATCAGACCGGGTCGGGCAGTAGACTTTTTTACCATACTTAATTACAAGCTCGACAAAGATGGAAACAGAGGTATCCTGTAGATTTTCGATCCTCAATTAAGCTAATTTGACTTTTGGTTTCAATTTGTCTCCGAATTCAATTTTGGATTTAGGAATTTGTGGCTAGGAATTGAAAGAGAGAGTTTTTTTGGATAAATGAGGAATTTTCCATTTAGAAATTGAAAGGGGGGAAAAGTTTCTATGTTTGAGTATATGCATTTTTAAATATGATATAATTCTATTTTTTTTAGGTCTACGAATTTTAAACGTTGATGGGCATTGAATGTCAAAATCTGATTTGTTTAACGGAAAATAGTAAAATATATGATATTTAAAGAAAATTTATGAAATTCTCATAAAATTTTAAAATTAAATGAAATCTCATACATTATATTTTACTATAAATATTTTTATTTTTATTATATAACATGAGAGTTTTGTTTGATTATCAAATATCACGTGAATGATACGTACTTATTTTCCCTTTGTTTAACAATTAATTAGCATATGCGAGCATATGCAATTTTGATAAAGTCAAGTTGTGCTTTCCATATTTTTTCATACGCAGAATATCAACAATTAGCAACTTGAGCGTGTGAACAAATTATACATATAATACGACTTGTCTTTTTAATACTATATGGGAGAACTTAATATGCTTAGGCTGGCTGGAAATGATAACATTGATGAACTTAGCTATCATCTATAGATCTACATGATTAAACTTGAAATATTTTAATATTAACAATTAATTAGTAGTCTTCTTCCAATTTAAAAATAGAAATTTGGATGAATTGTTAAGTTGAACCTGTTGTCTATAATGTGTTATTAATCAATTTTAAAATGTGTTATTATCAATTTTAACGTGTAAATTTCAATCAAATTTTTAATGTGATACATTCAATAAAACATAAATGTTGAGATTTTGGAAAAAAAAAATCTGGAAATTTGTGTAGAAGATGATGAATGAGAACCAAGTCGAATTGTCTTTGTCCTTAAGAAATTATTAGCCCCGCCTCGGTGTTCTACGAATTACTTGTGGTTAACGTTCTCTCATGATAACTTGGTTGCTTCTTGTTGAAGAACACTCATTTCTCCAATAACTTGAACTTGAAAATGGTGGAAACTCTCTCTACACTTAAGTCTCTTTAGAAAGAATGTTTTTGGATTTTTTTATGGTAAAAAAATGAACTCAAATACTCCTTTTTATAGACATGGAGGGTTGATTTTGAAAAGATCATTTTATCAATGAAGGTAATTCATTAAGGGTTATAACCCTCCATGGGGTCCTTTCAACCTAAATGTTATGTTTTTTTGCCATTAGTCTTTTCACTTGATAATTATATCCTTTCATATATATATATATATTTATTTATTTATTTATTTATTTATACATCATATTTAGAAAAAAATTCCTACATTCCCCCACAATTTTCTAAATATCAATGCAGACACTTAAGAGAGTTTCCTTGAAATAAAACTACATCGGAATAGGTAGTTTTTTCCTTGAACCTTTCCTAGTGAATGATAATCTGATTTACTTGGCAAACCAGTTACCCATAGTCTTGAAATGTTTAGTTACAATTATTTCACGTAATTGGAAATCCAAATATTATAAATATTTCAATTATTCTCGGCAAACCCCTGAAGGCCGAATCAGACCCCAGATCAGACCCACGTATGAATCAGACCCTGAAGGCCGATCAGAACCCTGACGGCGGACCCTGAGAGCGAGGCTGAGAGCGGAGGTAGACGCTGAGAGCAGAGGCTGGCGAGCAGAGGCAGAGGCTGATGAGCGGAGGCTGGCGAGCAGAGGCATAGGCTGGCAAGCGGAGGCATAGGCTGATGAGCGGAGGCAGAGGCTGATGAGCGGAGGCAGAGGCTGATGAGCGGATCCTCACGAGCGGACCTTGAAATCAGCCCAAATCTTCACTATTTTGAGGCTTGTTGATTTCAACAATATCCTTAAAACAAATTCGTCCCCTACCGTAGGTGTAGTAGAACGTGAGACGATTGTTTCCCATGATACAACAGAAAACGTACGAGTAAGGGCACCACCGAACTCGTTTCCAACGAACCACAAAAGTGTTTTAACTCTCCCATAACAAAACAAAGAAAACGAGTTGTTGTGTGTGATGTTTTATTTTTTTATTCTCTGTATTGTAAACAAAATCGGAATATTGTTTATATAGGAAAACGAAAAAAACACAGCTCATTTAAAGGAAATTAACATGCCAATTATATCTCATAAATGAGAGGCCTTTCACTTGTTGTAACCACCAAGCTAATTAAATTAGCCGTTATGGAAATTCAATTTTTGTAACCACCAAGCTAATTAAATTAGCTGTTATGGAAATTCAAAAAGGCTTGGAAAATTGAAGAGATTAGTAAAAATTCGGCTGGGCCGGACCCGCACAATTTGGTCCGTCATTCGTGTACGCAGGACGCGCGGGTGCATACGAGCCAAGCTTGATTCAGATTTGATTTGCACCCCCCCCCCCCCGCACGTAGAGAGAGCCTATATCCTTATAACTCTTACCTAACCCATCTACATATGAGCAATCATATATAAGCATAATATTCCCTCTATAGCTGTCTCATATGGAACAAGCTAACTTCTCTTTATTTTCCAACACCAATGGGTGAACTTTGAGCAACAATTTCTCATTCACTCAAACACCATTTTAAGCATATGAATATACCATTTCGAAGTACTCACGGAGGAATATCTGAATCATTCAATAACAACCACTAACACGAAGTGGATCATGCTTAAAATTGAGCCTCAAAATGCTTACTCATAAGCATTTTTTCCAACAATCCCCCACATGAACGAAATTAGCGAAAAACGTCAAATAAAATTATTTTATAAAACATTTTATTTTGACCTAGAAGAGTTCAACGGTTCAACACCTGCATAAGATAGGTAGGCCTCAGCCTTTGAACCTTCCATTGTGAAAATATATCTCAATTACTGGCTGACAGTGGACGCGATGTCATTGAACTGTACTGCCGTTCTGTAAATGGAGAATATATATCACACAATATTTTACCTAACACATATGAGTTCTCATTGTTATGTTCATTTTGGCCATGGACATTAACCTAATTCTGTAAGAGTTTCTAAGAATTATGCCTCGTACAATTCCCTTTAAAGCGGCCTCACTTCTCTCTCACATATGTGATATCTTATTTAAGAGTATCTTGTAATACTCTGCTCGGATTCCCGACGCATAAGAATCATTAAAAGCTTTTGCTTAACCTTCATCTATACGAGAATCATTGTTTCATTTCACCATAGGAATGGACTAGAGGGTAACTCCCACAGTGAACCAATTATGTCCTTTACGAGTAGGTTGTCCCATTGAACCTAGATCTTGGGATCTCCAGTCAACAAGGTTGGGTTGTCATTCGTAATAAACATTTATCTAATGGGCTTTAGTCTCATTCCCCTCGATGATTTCACAACCAACTCTCTATTTAACCCTTTGGTTAGCGGATCCGCAATGTTATCATTTGACTTTATATAGTCAATCGAAATAACTCCAGTAGAGAGTAATTGTCCAACGACATTGTGTCTACGATGAATATGTCTAGACTTACCATTATACATATTGTTATGTGCCCTTCCAATTGCAGATTGACTATCGTAATGAATGTAAATTGCTGGCACTAGCTTAGGCCAACTTGGAATATCCTCTAGAAAATTTTGAAGTCATTCTGCTTCTTCAGCATACTTGTCTAATGCAATGAATTCTGATTCCATTGTAGATCTGGCTATCACAGTCTGTTTGGAGGATTTCCATGATATAGCTGCATCTGCTAGTGTAAACACATAGCCACTGGTAGAATTTGAGTCTTTTATGTCAGATATCCAATTAGCTTCAATGTATCCTTCGACTACAGCTGGATATCTATGATAGTGCAACCCATAATTACGAGTAAAACGTAAGTACCTAAGTACTCTCACTATTACTTTCCAGTGATCAACCCATGGATTACTCGTATATCTGCTGAGCTTGTTTAATGTGCAGGCTATATCAGGTCTTGTACAACTCGATAGATACATCAAACTCTCGATCACTCTTGAGTATTCTACTTGAGATATACCCTCTCCCATATTCTTCGATAGGTGTAGACTCACATCTAAATGAGTTATAACCACAGCAGAATCATCATTGTTGAATTTACCAAGAATCTTGTCCACATAGTGCGACTGATCAAGAATAAGTCCATCTGGACTTCTCGAGATCTTTATTCCCAGAATGACATCTGTTAGACCCATGTCTTTCATGTCAAACTTGGATTTCAACATGTTCTTGGTGGATTTCACCATTTTAACATTACTCCCAACAATCAGTATGTCATCAACGTAGAGACATAAAATGACATAGCCAACTTTTGTCTCTCTGACATAAATGCATTTATCACATTCATTGATTTTGAAACCATTTGCCAACATGGTGTCATCAAACTTTTTATGCCACTGTTTCGGGGCTTATTTCAATCCATACAAAGATTTAACTAACTTACAGACTTTCTTTTCTTGTCCTGGAGCTATAAAGCCTTCAGGTTGTTCCATGTAGATTTCTTCATCTAAATCTTCATTCAGAAATGTTGTTTTCACATCCATCTGATATACCTCAAGATTGCGCAAAGCTGCAATCGCTAGTATCATCCTTATGGAATTTATTCTCATTACAGGAGAATAAGTATCAAAGTAATCAAGACCTTCATGTTGTATGTAACCTTTTATTACAAGTCTTGCTTTGTACTTATCAATTGATCCCTCTGCCTTCATTTTCTTTTTGAAAACCCCTTGGACCCTAAAAGTTCACATCCTGGAGGAATATTCACTAACTCCCAGGTGTGATTTTGTAAAATGGATTCAATTTCACTATTGATGGCATCTTTCCATAAGACACCATCAGCTGACCTTACAGCTTCGTTATAGCTTTAAGGATCATTCTCTAGCAAAAATGTCAGAAAATCTGGACCCAATGATTTTTCCGTTCTAACTCTTTTGCTACGTCTTGGTTCAGGTTCAACAACTTGTTGATCATCTGAAACATTTATTTGTTCTCGGTCCTGACTATCTTCAATGATAGTCTCATGTGCTCGTTTGTGCACATTTGAATTCGAAGTAGTTTTACAAGGAAAAACATATTTGAAAAAGGATGCATTCCTCGACTCCATTATCGTATTCTTGTGAATATCTGGTACATTAGACTCATGCACAATAAATCGATAAGTATTACTGTTATGTGCATATCCTATGAAAATGCAATCAACAGTTTTTGGTCTTATCTTCACCTTTTTAGGTGGAGGAATGACTACCTTGGCAAGACACCCCCACACTCGTAGGAATTTACAGGAAGGTACTATTCTTTTCCACATTTCATAATGAGTTTTCCCTGCTTCTTTCCGTGGTACCTTATTTAAAAGGTAATTAGCTGATAAGACAGCTTCTCCCCGTATATTCTGAGGTAAGCCAGAGCTGATTAACATAGCGTTCATTGTCTCTTTCAAGGTACGATTCTTACGTTCCGCAATCCCATTGGATTGAGGTGAATAAGGAGTTGTGGTTTGATGTATGATTCCATTTTGTTCACAAAGTGATTCAAAAGGGAAAACATACTCACCACCACGATCACTTCTTAACTCCTTAATTCTTTTATTCAGTTGGTTCTCAACTTCATTCTTATATAGAACAAATTTCTCTATAGTTTCGTCCTTGTTTTTGATTAAATACACATAGTAAAATCTTGTGCAATCATCAATAAAGGTAATAAAAATATTTATTACCGCCTCTCGATTGTATTGAATTAAAATCACATACATCGGTATGAATTAGATCAAGTGGTTCAGAGTTCTTTCAATAATATGAAAAGATGATCTTGTTAGTTTTGCCTCAATACAAGTATCACACTTATGTTTGTTATCAATTTTAAAATTGGGAATGTGATTCATGTTAATTAATTTCCGCAATTATTAAAATTAACATGTCCTAATCTACCATGCCATAGATTAGAGTACTCAACAATATAAGCAGAAGAACTAGCTTTATTGATATTTTTGAATTTAACAATCATTACATTGAGCTTAAAGAGCCCATCAGTTACATACCATTTTCCCACATACATCCCATTTTTAGTCAAAACTACTTTATCAGACTCGAACACCATCCGGAATCCATGCTTGTTCAGAAGCGATCCAGACACAAGATTCTTCTGTATTTCAAGTACATACAGAACATTGTTCAAAGTCAACTCTTTCTCAGAGGTCATCTTCAGAATCATTTTTCCCTGACCTTCAATCTCAGATGTTGCTGAATTTCCCATGTATATTTTTCCCCATTACGAGCAGGCTCAAATTAAGAAAACATGCTCTTATCCGAGCAAACATGTCGAGTGGCACCAGTGTTAATCCACCACTCTCTTGGGTTAGAACCCACCAGATTCACCTCAAAAACCACAGCAGAAAGCTTAATGTCTGAAACATCTTGAGTCATGTTTTCCAGCATATTAGCCTCTTATTTCTTTTTCTTCTTCGACAGTCTGCACTCAGAAGACTTGTGACCCATTTTGCCACAGTTGAAGCATCTTCCTTGAAATTTGGATTTATTAGAAACTCCTCCTTTAGGGCCCATCTTTGACCCTTTGTTCTTGAGGTTCTTATTCTTATGGTCATGTTTTCGACAACATTTGCTTTGGCCTCATGAGTCATTCCTCTCTTGTCAGAGACTCGGTTATCTTCCTCAATTCTCAGCTTAAGAACCAAGTCTTCAATGCTCATTTCTTTTCGCTTATGCTTTAGATAATTCTTGAAATCTTTCCAACCAGGTGGTAGTTTCTCAATTATCGAGGCTACTTGGAAGGTTTCACTTAAACTCATCCCCTCAGCATGAATTTCTGCTAGAATAATCTGCAGTTCTTGTACTTGGCATCACAGTTTTGGAATCAATCATCTTAAAATCTAGGAAACGGCTTACGATAAATTTCTTAGTACCGGCATCCTCAGTTTTATATTTTCGATCTAAAGATTCCCAAAGCCCTTTAGCTGTTTTCATTCCGGCGTACACACTGTACAAGGAATCACTTAGCCCATTCAGCACATAATTCCGACATAGGAATTCAGAATGTTTCCAATCATCGATGGCACTGATGACTTGGATATCAATCTCACCCTCTTTGGGTACATGAGCATCTTCCTTTAGAAACCTCGCAAGGTTCAACGTGGTCAAGTAGAAAAACATCTTCTGTTGCAACCTTTTGAAATTCTGATCATTGAATTTCTCAGGTTTTTTCGCAGTATGATTGACATGGCTCACATGTCCAACAGGTTTTCTAGCCATAGAGGCTGCAACACCTTGGCCAGCCACAGCGGCTGCCACATTAAGCCCAGAGGCTGAAGCAAGTTGGCCATCTGAAGAGGCTGCCACTGCACTTTGGTCAGCCACGGGGGCTGCCACAACATTCTGGTCAGCCAAAGAGGCTACCACATTCGGATCTACTGTGTTTGGATTGTTTTCCATATCCACATAGTCGAATATGTTTTAAGACTGTAGTTATAATTATTACAATTATTAACGGTAATTGGGAAATCCAAATATTACAAATATTTCAATTATCCTCGAGCAGACCCTGAAGGCCGAATCAGACCCACGGATCAGACCCACGCACGAATCAGACCCTGAAGGCCGAATCAGACCCTGATGGCAGACCCTGATGGCGGACCCTGAGAGCGGAGACTGAGAGCGGAGGCAGACACTGAGAGCAGAGGCAGAGGCTGATGAGCGGAGGCTGGCAAGCAGAGGCAGAGGCTGATGAGCGGACCCTCACGAGCGAACCCTGAAATCAGCCCAAATCTTCACTATTCCGAGGCTTGTTGATTTCAACAATATCTTTAAAATAAATTCGTCTCATACCGTAGGTGCAGTAGAACGTGAGACGATTGTTTCCCAAGATACAACGGAAAACGTACGAGTAAGGGCACCACCGAACTCGTTTCCAACGATCCACAAAAGTGTTTGAACTCTCCCTTAACAAAACAAAGAAAACGAGCTGTTGTGTGTGATGTTTTGTTTTTTTATTCTCTGTATTGTAAACAAAATCTGAGTATTGTTTATATAGGAAAATGAAAAACACAGCTCATTTAAAGGAAATTAACATGCTAATTATATCTCATAAATGGGAGGCCTTTCACTTGTTGTAACCACCAAGCTAATTAAATTAGCTGTTATGGAAATTCAAAAAGGCTTGGAAAATTGAAGAGATTAGTAAAAATTCGGCTGGGCCGGGCCCGCACAATTTGGTCCGGCATTCGTGTACGCAGGACGCGAGGGTGCACACGAGCCAATCTTGATTCAGATTTGATTTACACCCCCCCACGCGCGCACGTAGAGAGAGCTTTTATCTTTATAACTCTTACTCATCTACGTATGAGCAATCATATATAAGCATAATATTCCCTCTATAGCTTTCCCATATGGGACAAGCTAACTTCTCTTTATTTTCCAACACCAATGTGTGAACTTTGAGCAACAATTTCTCATTCACCCAAGCACCATTTTAAGCATATGAATATACCATTTCGAAGTACTCACGTTGGAGTATCCGAATCATTCAATAACAACCACTAACACGAAGTGGACCATGCTTAAAATTGAGCCTCAAAATGCTTACTCATAAGCATTTTTTCCAATAAAATGTTCTGCCATTACTGTAAACCAAGACAATAGTCATCAAGCAGCTTCACTTCGATAATTTCTCGTTCTATGGTTGTGTTTAATTCAGCCATTAACATCATGACTTCATCAAGTACTTTAGGGAATCCATCTTTTAAAATTCTCATGAAAGCGACCTCACTACTTACTTGAAATAGGTAATCTACTATGAAATGTAATATGCTTTTTACCTCTATATGAGGACTTTTCTCCTAATATAGTGATCATTAAAAGTCGTAGTTTATCCTAACATTGACAGACAACACTCTGTGTCATTATGGGAATGGGAAAGAGTAAAGAACTCTACAATGTTTTTTTGAATTGCACAAAGTTTTCGTTATCCTTTTTGAACTTAGATCTTGGAATCTCCAGTTAGCTAGGTTGGGTTTCCACAGTGACAATTCTAAATTTATAGGCTTCAAGCTCATTCCCCTCGATGACTTCTCAACTTGCTCTCTAGGTAAACCTTTAGTAAGTGGTTCCGTTAGGATTTTCTTCAATTTGACATAATCTATTGAAATTATGCCGCTTGAGAGTAGTTGTCTAATGGTATTGTATCTTCGACTTATGTGTCGAGACTTACCATTATACATTGTATTTTGAGTTCTCCCAATAGCCGATTGATTATCACAATGTATGCTCATAGTTGGTACTAGTTTTGACCAATTTGGAATATCCTCTAAGAAATTTCAAAGCCACTCATATTCTTCCGCAGCTTTGTCCAATGCTATGAATTCAGACTCTATAGTAGACCGAACAATACATGTTTACCTCGAAAATTTCCATGACACGGCTGCACCATCAAGTGTGAAAACAAATCCACTCGTGAATTTGGAATCCATTGTATCAGATATCCAGTTAGCATCGTTATAACCCTCTAGAACAGCAGGATATATCGTATAATGCAAATCATATTTTGAAGTTTCTCTCATATACCTCGAAACTCTTACTATGGCTTTTCAGTGGTTGTGTCCATGATTACTCGTATATCTTCTAAACTTATTTATAGTTTGAGCGATATATGGACATGTATAATTTGTGTGATACATCAGACTTCTAATAATTCTCGAATACTATAATTGCGATACACTCGAACCAGTATTCTTTTATAGATGAAGAGTTAGGTCCAAATGAGTTCTAGCCACGTTCAGATCTCATTTTTTATATTTCTCAAGTATTTTCTCAACATAATGAGCCTGAGATAATATGTATCCCTCCGATGTTTTGGAAATCTTAATTCATATGATCACATCAGCTACTCTTAAATCTTTCATGTTAAATTTATTGGTTAATACTTTCTTGATAGGCTGAATCATCTCATGAATGCTACGAAATATTAGCATATCGTCTATGTAGAGACACAATCTGACATATTCTTTTTGAGTTAATTTAATGTATACACATTTATCACACTAATTGATTTTGAATCCACGTGACAATATTTCTTTGTCAAATATTCCATGCCATTGTTTAAGTGCTTGTTTTTAATAAGTATAAGGATTTTATAAGGTTGCACACCTTGTGTTCTAGTTCAGGAACATTAAAACCTTTGGATTGTTTCATGTAAATCTCATCATCCAATTCACCATTTAAGAATGTTGTCTTCATATCTATTTGATATATTTCAAAACCAAATATAGTTGATATGGCTATAAACATTCTTATTGAAGTGATACAGGTCACATGTGAATATGTATCAAAGTAATTAATGTCTTCTTTTTGTCTTTAACCTTATGATAAGTCTTACCTTGTACTTATTTATTGATCCATCCGACTTCATCTTTCATTTAAAAATCCATTTGTAGCCTAGCGGCTTGCAACTTGGAGGAAGATCAACCAACTCCCAAGTATGATTTTGAAAGATAGAATCAATATCGCTATTGATAGCCTCTTTCCACAAAGGTGCATTCAAATAAGACATTATTTCTTTATAACTTTGAGGCTCATAATCTAACAGGTATGTCAGAAAATTAGGTCCAAATGAATTAAACGTTCTTGCTCATTTGCTACGTTCAGGTTCATTTTCCTCAACATTTTCATGTTGATCTGATTCTTGATTAACTTGATCACTACTAGTCGCAGTATCAATGGTTCTTTTGAGAGAATTTGTTCTTTGTTTTTCTTTACAATGAAATATCTCTTCAAAGAATGTCGCATTCATTGACTCAGTTATCATATTTGGATTGATGTCAGGAATTCCAAACTTATATACTAAGAATCGATACACATTGTTGTTGTGAGCATATTCAATGAATATACAATCAACAGTTTTTAGTCATATTCTCACATTGTTAGGTTTAGGAACCATCACTTTGGCGAGACGCCCCTACACTTTCAGATATTTGTAGGAAGGCGTGTGACTTTTCCATAATTTATATGGTGTCTTGTTCAATCTTCTGTGAGATAACTTGTTCAGAACGTAGTTGGTGGAAAGCAAGGATCCCCATACAAGTTTTGGGGTAAACTATAGCTTGTTAACAAAAAAATTCATCTTGTCCTTCAACGTTCGATTTTTGCATTCCGCAATCCCATTTTGTTGATAGAGGGAGAAGTATAGGGAGTGAGTCTTATGCAGTATGAGGTTCCAAGCTCCACTAAGATTAAAAAAATTATTGATAATACAAATTTTTATGCAGCCACAATTAAATTATTGTGAAGTCTCCATTAAAAAAATTGATTTAATAATCATAATTATTTAAAAATTGAATTAATAGATAATTTGTAAAATAACAAAATATAACTTTCACAAATATCTTCGGAGTACAGTATTTGAAAGCTTCAACAACAAATTAAGAAAATAATCATAGAACAAACAAACTAATGGGTTTGTAGTCCATTGGTAACTCATGTCGCCTTAACATATTGAAGGGTATAAGTTTGAGCTTCCGCAATAGTAATGGGGCTCAATTATCTTCCTCTATTATATCTAACGTGGATTAAGGCTAAATTTCTCTAAAAAAATATTGTGTAAGAAGAGATTTTCGAACTTTGATTTAGTTGATATGTATGTAGACTTCTAGTATACTTAAAATCCTAATATCTATATATTGTAATACAATCAAATATATATATATATATATATATATATATATATATATATATATATATATATATATATATATATATATATATATAATTACAATATAATCAAATAAAAAAAATCATAGAGCTCACAGTAATCTTAAAAACTTCAAAGTACAGTAATTAAATTTCAAAGGAAAGACCTATGTTGAAATAATATGATATAACAATTAATATAGGCACATGGATATACATATTATGTGGACTACATTTTCTAATACACGACGATAAAAAAAAAACACTTGAATATACATCGAGCAAAATATAACCAAAATTGAGATAGAAGCTTGAACAGAGAGGGGCTCCGATTTCGGAGAGTTGAAGAGGAGAGAGGCCGAAGAATCCAAGTGCATGTATGGCGGTATATATTGTCAATCATTATTGTAAGTCTTCAGATCACATTTAACTGAGTTTGAAAAAATGGTGCAAGCTTCCAAAACTATAATCGATGAATTATTATTCACTTGTTGAAATTGTGAGTCTAAGTTTTGTTATAAATACAGAGCTCATTTGAGAGCTCAAATGCATCTCAACAATTAAGCTTCATGTAAAGAAAACTTTGAGAGTGTGAAGATAGTGAGATTTTTTGTAAAGTTTAAACACTAAGAATGGTAAAAAGTCCGGACCCGGTCCAGTCCGGGAGCAAAAAATCCCCCGCGGCGTAGAGGCCAGGCTCGAGTTCGGGTCTGAGCCGGGCCTAGTACATTAAGCTCGAGCCCGGCCCGCCCAGGCTTAAAAAATATATATATATTTATATAATAAATTATAAAATTATAAAAATATAAAAAAAATTATATAATAAAGTATAAATATATTTAATTTTTTTATTAATAAAAAATAGGGCCGGATAAAGCCCGACCCGAGTTAGGGCCGGGCTTTTCTTGGGCCCGGGCTAAAAAAATTATTACCGGGCTCGGACCGGGCTTATTAAAGCATATTAAACACTTGTAAATTCTGTTATTATTGTAATAAAATTCGATTTTTCCTCATAAACATTCTTCAGTTATCAGATAATCACAACAAATGGTATCCAGTAGCTTGTTATATTTCGTAGCTTAATTTCCAAAACTACTTTCGGTGGATTACTATTCACTTATTTAAATTGTGAGCCTAAGTTTTGTTATAAATACAGAGCTCATTTGAGAGCTCAAATGCATCACAACAATTAAACTTCATGTAAAGAAAGCTTTGAGATTGTAAAGAGATTGATGTTTTTTTGTAAAATTTAAACACTTGTAAATTCAGCTCTTGTTGTGATAGAATTCGGTTTTTCCTTATAAACACTCTTCAGTGATCATAGAATCACAATTAAGACTTAGATTTTGTCTTAATGAAATGAAATTGAAAAGCTTTTTTTTTTTTTTATCTCGTCTCAGTGTGTGTGACCAATGTCTTGAATTTAGTTTTCCAAATGGTAGTTTGTTATGTATCGTGAAATCTTTTTATTTTCTCGTCCCCGATCTCTTATTTGAGTTATTGTTTAATGTTTCGTCATTTTATCGTGAGAACAGCCGAACCCGGCTCTAAGGGGTGTGACTTGGTGGGAAAAAGTTTAGGACTTGGTTGTCAGGTCATGGATTTGAGTTCATGGTGTATTTCTTGTAAGAGCCTGAGACAATCATGAGTTTTACATGTTCCGTTTAAACTTGAATCGGATGATTCGACGTTGGGGTTTCCAATAACCCGATTCAAGTTTTTTAAACGGTTTGGGCTATTGAGCCCCTAAATTATGTCCAATTACGGACGATAAAATATGATTTATTTAAAATATGACAAAAATTTAATTTCACAAAAGTTTCTTCATAAAAAAATTTACTGTAATGAGAATTATTTTACTATATAATAATAAAATAGATCTTGTATTTAATAATTAGTACTTCCAATAAATATATTTTATAATAAATATATTATTTATTGAATGATACATTTGGATATATGAGGTGTTGTGATAAAAAAACACACATAATAGAGGAAAATGAGAGAAAACTCTTCTTTATTACTGCAAACAAAGAATTACACAGCTTTCCAAAAACTTTACAAAAAAACTATCAAACTATTTACTCACTATTACTCTCTGCTTCACTCACGGATTTTGGGATGCTGAAACTAATGGATTATGGCTCCTTTTATAGTTGCTAAAACGTGTGCTACAGTGGCACACGTTTCCAGCTTCACGCGTTGCCTACTGTCTTTATGTGTTGCCATCTTGCATGCAAGTTGCTTGTTTCATGTAAACTTGGTTGGAGTCCAACATGAGGTGAGAATACCCAATCATGTATCTTCGGTTTATCGCAAGCGATGCAATTATAAGATCAAACTATTTAGAAATATCTCAAACTCAATAAGGTATTTTAATCTTGAAAAAAATTTATTTATTTTTGCAATTGATATTTATCAATTTTTTGAAACGATATTAGGGATTTATCATTTATGTACCCACAAATGTTGGGGTAACTTCATAATTCTATTGTTCATTTGCAGGTAAGAGACCGTAATCCTGATATGTGCTCAAACTCAGCGAGGGATTGAACCCGTAGGCATTCAACTGCTTAACCCTTTTGAAGCCTTTTCTTCAACCAAACACGCTAGCACAGTGTGGGCATATGATAGCTACATTCAACCAAAATAAATTGAAAAGGAAATGACAAGGAAACTTCAGGAAAATGCATAACAAATCCCGGCGGCACCTTTTTTTGGCGTGACTTCTTCCCTTCTTGGTATGGCTGCTCGTATGTGTCCACTTGCAATTTTTTTTTCAATTGAATACTCTCTTAATTCCGAGTTAATTAAGAGTTATCTTAATTTTTTTTCATTGAATACTCAGATTTGTTGCGTTGGTGGTGGTTCATTAAATAATCCATCAAATATGGAATTGGAAGCCCTTGTGTTGAATGAAAATTGTAATAGCAGTGAAACTTTGACCCCGCATGTTACGTGGCATCAATAGTTGACGTTGATCTTCCAATTCTCGTTAACCTACTAGTGGCCATAAATATAGTCATTCATTTAATCCAAGTTTCAATTAAGAATTGGAAAAAGGGTAAGTAGTTTGGAAACAGCTTCCCTGAAAAAATAAAAAATACGTTACATATGACCTTTTAAAAATGATAAATAAAATTAATTTCCTTATCTATATATACGCAGAGCTAAGTTGTTGTAAATGCATGCAAGACTAGGAAATGGCTATTGTTCTTATCATCACCGTCCTTATTTCTCTTCCCATCATTGTATTGTTTCTTCTCCAAAAACACACAAGTGTTGGTTTGCCTCCTGGCCCTCCTGGCCTCCCTATAATTGGTAACATACACCAATATGATACCTCAAACCCAGCACTTTATTTATGGAAACTTTCCAAACAATATGGTTCCATCATGTCTCTGCGTCTTGGTTTCTTACCAGCCGTAGTAATTTCTTCAGCCAAAACGGCTAAAGAGGCCTTGAAAACCCATGACATTCAATTTGCTGGCAAGCCGAATTTGGTTGGCCAGCGAACGTTGTCTTACAATCACTTAGATGTGGCCTTCACTCCATATGGCAATTACTGGAGAGAGATGAGGAAAATTTGTGTCATTCATCTCTTTAACTCTAATAGGGTTCAGCAATTTCGTCATGTTAGAGAGGATGAGGTTTCTCGTATGATTGAAAAAATATCAACATTAGCTAGTGTTTCAAAACCCGTAAACTTGAGTGACATAACATTGTCTCTTTTGTGTAACAATATTTGTAGAATTGCTTTTAGCAAGAGGTGTGAAGATGAAGATGAAGGAGAAGGAGGTGAAAGAAGTAGATTCCATTCTCTTCTTACTGAAATTGAGGCCATGTTGGGGAGCTTCTTTTTTTCAGATTATTTTCCTTTCATGGGTTGGGTTGATAAACTCACAGGAATGAATTGTCGCCTCAAAAAGACTTTGAAGGATTGTGATAAGTTCTGTCAAGAACTCATCGACGAGCATTTAGATTCAGAGAGACCAAAAATTGATGATCAAAAGGACATAATTGATGTTTTACTTCAAATTCAAAAAAATTGTGAGATTAAAGTTGATCTAACATGGGATCATATCAAAGCAGTGCTCTTGGTAAGTAATCTTTTTTTTTGTTTTTTACTCAGATTATATATAATATCTCACCATATATTGTTATATGTTCCTTATCTAACTCATGATCCAAAAATAGCTTAAAATAATTAAGGTTTTATAGCTAAGACTAATATTGTTATTTGTATTCTAGTAACTACTCTCAGCTGATATGAGATATGCGTGGGCGGCAATAAGAGTGGGCTGCCCATGCATGCCTGAACACTACCGATCTCATAAATATCCTAAATTTCTTTTAAAATATTTAGCCACACTTAAAATAAAATTGTGTCTGCCGTTGGCTTGCAGGATGTATTTGTAGCTGGGGCGGACACTAGTGCAGCGACTCTTGTTTGGACCATGACTAACCTAATGAGGAATCCTTCAGCAATGATGAAGGTTCAAGAAGAAGTTAGAAGCGCAATAAAAAAAAAGGGTATGTAGATGAAGATGACCTTCAAGGATTACAATATCTAAAAGCAGTATTGAAAGAGTCATTCAGATTGCAACCACCAATTCCATTACTCCAAAAAGCAACAACAGAGAAGTGCATCATAGATGGGTATCAAATACCTGCAAATACAACTGTTTATGTAAATGTACTGGCAATAGGAAGGGATTCTCAAGTTTGGGAAAAACCTGAGGAATTTATTCCTGAGAGATTCATTGGCACTAATTGTGCTGATGTGCGAGGACAACACTTTGAGCTTCTTCCATTTGGCGGAGGCAGGAGAATTTGTCCTGCAATATCTATGGCGATGCCCACTCTGGAGCTTGCTCTTGCTAATCTTCTTTACAAATTTGATTGGAAATTGCCCCATGGGATGATGATTGATGATTTGGATTTTGATGTTTTGCCTGGTGTTGCCGGCCACAAGAAGAATGCACTCAAGCTTATTGCTACCAAATTTATATGATATTATATGATATGGATCCTAAATTAGTCTGTGTTGTGTGATATATGTAACTAGTAATATTACTTGATCTCCGTACTTTTCGTATTTTTGGTATGTTGTTACAGTTATTATGAAATAAAAGTTTATTATTTATTTTTATATATATATATATATATTTTAAATAATATTTTTTATAGAAACAGTGAAGAAGTATAAGTTTTATTCATTCATCCAATAATTTGAGTAGCAATTTTTAAATTGTAACCACAAGCGTTTACCAAACATATTATAGCCTTACCGATATATATCAATGCATGTATAATTTTAGGAAGAAGCTTTTGACACCCACTACTTATGTATTACATAATAAAACATTTTGCTTAATTTGTGCAGGATATCAATATTCAGACTCATAGATCTAAAAGATTAATGATATACGGCAAAATGAATCAATTTCAAATCATAGTTAATTGAACAATGTAACAGGAACCAAACTGCATACTTGGTTTGTTCAGAAACAACAGCGAAAGATAGAATCACTGGGTTTAATATTATTGAATTCTGTCCAGATTTGGAGCACCATCACGATTTATTGAAAAGTCCTCTCAAATCACAATGTTGATACCCTTTTAGTTTCTATTGCATTTTTTGGGAAAATGCTTTTGGACTCTCTGGTTTGTTTCTTTTTGCATTCTCTGCAGACCCAGGATGCCTCTTAGGATTTTTCTTTCTTCTTGGAGATTTATATAATCTATGAATTCTATTAAATAATGGATTGTTTTCATTCCATCCATATTTTCACAGATTTTAAGAAAATATTTTATCCAACATTTTTTTGGATTCTAACGAGTCAATGATTGTTTTGATAACGTAAATTACTCCTCCCATACCCCCGACCACTCCCCCTCTTATCCCCCTATAATTTTACGGTTAAAACGGCCCTCCCTTTGTAATTTATCACTCCCCCAATTATTATACATGACCAAAATTCAATGTTTATATATATTAATTTAAAATTAGTTATATACTAATTATAACTCCTTTTGTCATTTTATTAATTATATTTTTTATTTTATAATTTTTTGATTTTTGTTAATAAATATTACAAATTACATATTTATTCATTTAATTTTTTTAATTTAATTAACACTATTTATGTATAAAAAATATATTTTTTACCAAATAAAATTAAATATATATATTTTGATTCAATACATACAAACATTTTTATAATACATAAGTAGTGTTAAATAAATTAAAAAAGAATCACAAAAATTAAATGAATAAATGAGCACAAAATAAATAATAATAAATATGAAATTTGTAATATTTATTAAACAAATATATATATATATATATATATATATATAAAGAGCAAAAAAATATAAATTTAAAAAATTAAAAAATAAAAAAATAAAAAATTTAATTAATAAGATAAAATAAATATATATGTTATTTATATATATATATATATATATTGGGGTATATTTGATTTGTTGAGAGGGAGAATTTCTGTAAATTAAATGGGTAAAATTGGAAATATGTAGGGGGTGTCGTCAAGAGAGGGATGAGGAGTAGGCACCTTGATAAAAAAAAATAAAAATGGAATAAAAGACAAATGGAATAAAAATTATTTCAACTCTAAATTGTCTTTTACTACCAAAATAATGAAAATTGAAAAGTGAAAGCAAATTTCATATGGAAGAAAATCCAAAAAAAAAATAGTGTGCATGTCAGAAATATAATAGTTTTATTTAATAACAAGTGGTGACAAACATTAGTTATATAAAACACTTGAAATCCTTTGCTATCCATCATTAATAAAATACTTAAGAATCACAATAAAAAGATATTTTAAAATCATAATTGAATATAATAAAACTATTAAGAATTTTTTTTAAATCTTTATTAAATAATCATAAAATTTTAAAATACAAAATAATCTTATAGATTTTAAATTAAATACACCTACCATTCTAATCACCAAAAGTTAACGTATCTTTGAAAGAGTGAGAAGTACAGGAAGGGGTGGCAAAACGAATCAACGATTCGAATTTGTATCGAATCATAAACGAATCGAATCAAAATGTGATAGATTCGTATTCGATTTGTTTATTAAACGAATCCTAATATCAGGATTCGTATTCGATTCGTTTATTAAACGAATCGAATACGAATATTCGTTTATTCGTTTAGTCATGATATTATTTAATAAAATAATTTACCACACTTGATTTATATTAATTTTTCGTAAATATATACATATGAAATATGTAACTAAAATATTTACTTAAAATACCTCACCAAATATCGAAAATATTAATTTTTCTATGGTAATTAGCTATAATTTCTCGAATCTTAATTGAAAATTAATAAGAACTAGTAAATAAAATAATAAAATGAATAAACGAATTAATGAGCTTAAATTCGTATTCGATTCGTTTAATAAACGAATCGAATCGAATTGACCCATTTATTAAACGAATCCATTTTTTTAAAGCGAATCGAATCAAACGAATAAACGAATTCTGACCCAAATTGCCACTCCTATACTGGGAGAGGATCTTATGCAGTGGAGGCTCCAACCACCACTAAGATTAAAAAAATATATATATTGATATTACAAATTTATATGCAGCCACAATTAAATTATTGTGAAGTCTCCATTAAAAAAAATTGATTTAATAAATGGCTCATAACCATTTAAAAATTGAATTAATATATGATCCGTAAAATAATAAAATACAATTTTCACAAATATCTTCCTCTATTCCATTTAACGTGGATTTAAGTAAATTTCTCTCAAAATATTTGTAGGAAGAGATTTCCGAACTTTGTTTCAATAGACCTCTGGAGATGCACTTCAAGTATGTATTTAGACTTCCAATATACTTAAAATCCTAATATCTATAGATCGTAATATAATCAAATAAAAAAACCATAGAACTCACAGTAATCTTCAAAACTTCAAAGTACAATAATTAAATTTCAAAGGAAAGACCTACGTTTGAAATAATATGATGTAGATATACATAATATGTGGACTACATTTTCCGATACACGAGGACCAAAAAAAACGCTTCAATTTTTTTTTTTTTAAATCGTTGGAAACTCCACCGTCAAATCATTTTTTCCGGATTTACACAGAACGGGTAGAACTTCTGGCTGTCCCAAAATTCGAACCCATGATCTGAAGGTCAAATCATGAATCTTACACCACCAAATCATGTCCTCTGGGGACAAAACATTGAGCAAAATAAAGTGACTAGACTTGGGATGTGCGTTTTGAATCCAGGGCAACTAAATTTTCTAACATATATCCACTTGTATTTGATAGCTAATACTAATCAACCACCCACTATAAAAACGGTAAATTTTAAGCTACATCACCTCGATCACATACCATATCTTATTTAACTGAAACCTAACTGAACAGTTGCAAATTCTAATGAATCAAATTACCAGCAGAATAATTAATATTATGGTCATATTGATTTCTTTACCTGGAACTCGTATAATTTTATTAAATTGTTCATTCTTACAGAGTTCTCGATGATTTTAGCAACATGTGTTGCTTGGACAATATATCAGCAGTAGGTTGCCGTCCCAATAAGTGCGAGTTTTTGAGTATCAGGTTTCTTGTTGGTGAATCAACAACGTAACCTCGACCTGGCATCCATTCTAGCAATTTGAGTAGCAAATCCTTCTTCTCAGGTTCCGCTATGTATCGTGATATCGCTATATGAAATATTCCCTGGGATAACAGACGAAAAGAAAATGATTCAAAGGCCATTTTCTCCCTCATCATTCTACTTGTGGGTGTATATGTGCATGCGTGTGTGTGTGCGCGCGCTTGTGCTTGTGTTTGCTTTACCTGATCAATCTTAAAGCCAGAACCATGGATGACCTTCATTACATCATTGACCAAGTTTATATTACCCAACCTTACAAATGCAGATGCAAACTTCTTAATAGCAGGATGAGAAATCGATTCCGAATTGTCCTGAATAGAGAATAATTCAAGTGAAAAAGCATCAATAGAACAGTTAAAGAATAGATAAATTGTAAGACAATATAGCATACCTTAACTACTATATAAGCATCTTTGAGAAGCTTTCCAGCTATTAGAATGTGAAGAATCTTCTCATGAAGGGCCTTGCACATCGTTCTTTTGCTATATCTCAACATGTTGTAAACAGAGAGTGCTTCTGAGTGGGCTCGCATTTTACCAAGATGATAAATTAGGGAGGAACAAATTTCCTGTAAAACAGTATAGATGTAATAAGTCTGAATTGCAATCCTGGAGTTAAACTTCGTATTCTGAAGCACCTAGAGTTAACCAAACAACATAAGCACGACTCTTGAAAGAGGTAAAAGAACTGAGAGATTGCAACATTTCAAACTATTTCACTCAAGAAATAAAAGCTCATTTTTATTCACTGAATCAAATGAATCTACATTGCCAAAAACTTGCCCTTCCCCATTCAAGAAAATGATAAGCAATCATCAGGTATAAAAGTTTAGTTTCAACTTCCAGTGTAGACCATCTGCTTTACTGCTACAAGGAAAAAGATATTGTATTTTCGGCAGCTCACAACACTATATTCAAGTTAGAGGATTCATAATTAATTGAAAACGATGTCAAAACATACTGCAAAAGAAAAGCCAAATAAAAAGGGACAATTTTTGTACAAGCGAACATTGAGATGTTTCGCGTTAAGAAAGCCGTATAAGATTTCAATAGCAATTTTCTAATGCTGCATCTTAACTTCACTGTAACATGGACAGACAAGATACAGTTACACACAGAGTGTTTAAGGATATTTGTCTGCAACCATTTTCATGATTTAAACATCAGTATAAATAGATTCTAGACTATATTAGAACAGCATTAAAAAAATTAAAGGAACAAAATGCAGTATTCTAACTCCCTAGTCAGAAGTGATAAATTAACATTTACGTACCTCCTCTGGTTTGTGACCTTTACCATGCATGTCCTCCAGGGTCCGATATGCAAGCATATACAACTTCTCCTTGCAGAAATATTTAATTAGAATGTGAAAGGTATTATAATCAGGACTGATTGCTAATACGTCCATTTTCCTCATAATATTCATTACACTATCCATGTCACCTGCTCTGCAGTAGGCACAGAGCATCGTATTTAACAGAACAATGTCATATTTGTCGTACTTGGCTTCAAAATCCATGGCCAACTGCTTTGCCTCTTCAAAATGCCCACCTCGGCAGAATGCTGAAATCATGATACTATGGGCATAGCCATCTGCAAGTAGGAAATACAATTTGTTAGTGTAAGCACTTTATTACTATTTGAAACCAAGTCTAACAAACCTCTTCACATGAAGCATGGATTCAATGTGGACCAGGAAATTGACCAAGATTTGATTTGAATCATTTGATAGAGACAACTTTTTGAAAAATTAATTGAGACAGAGAGCACCTGGGGTTCAAACACGAGATCTTGGTCTAATACCATGATCGTGAAACCACTTAACCCAAATGCTTAAGCTATTAGGTAAGAGCACAACACTAGTATTTGAAGACTTGAAGCAAAGTCTAACAAAATTTATCTAGCAAATTATACAGAATATACAACTTCACCAAAGCATTGTTCAATGTACAAACAATGCCAATGAGATGCTGAGATCATACTAGGCCACTCTATTCTCAATTTAAATAAGAACTAATGAATTATACAGACCATTTACATCCAATATAGCATTAATGAATTTTCGCCCTATCCGTCAAATCTGGGAAGAGGCAACTGGGGAGTTTTACAAAAGGTCCAGCAAAAATAAACATTGATTTTCTCACGTGAATTAGTAAAATAATTTAAGCGAGAACGAAAAACAGATACATGATATTAAATGAAAATAAAGCTTTATAACCAGAATTCAACTAGTTTTCTTTTTCTTTTAAATTAAGGAAAAAGAAATTGAAATTAATTTCAAAAGACATCCATGTTTTCTTGGCATGGCAAATTGGCAATGAAATTGACATGTGCAGTACTGCATTGTCATTGAAGATCAAATGAATGATTTGAAATTTAAGACAATGTTTTCATTTCTTAGCAAAAGAGAGAAAAAAATAAGTAAATAATTGACATTTAAGAGTTTGCCAGAAGGCTCTTCATGTACCAGATTTAACACTTTTTTCCTGCATTTCTTTGAAAACTGCTCTTGCTTCATCTAAATGACCAGCCTTAGAAAGACCGTCCATCAATAAACAATAAGGCATCTGCAAAATGGTGTGTATACAGTAAGCTGCAGAAGTATATTTGCAAATAATTCCTTTTCAAGAAAAAGAAGAAAAGGAAGAGGAATTAAAATTGTGTAGACAAGAAGATATAACAAATAAGAACGGAACCAATGTTATCCATTATAGATAGATAAATTTGTGCCTACAAAAGCAAAATCATTATAAACAAATCAAGATACAATTTTGCACCACATAACAACGATGTGGATGTTTGGAATAACAGGGTATGTCAGTTTCTCACTCAAAACCCTCAAAGATGAGTGTTCTTAAAGAAACTTATGACTTATTATAATAAATTACACACCAGAATCCGGTTCACTTTGTATTTCGTTTTCACATTACATCATTCAAGTTTCTATCAAAAAAATTAAAAATTTGAAGGAAAATGGAAGGTCCAGACTCCAGAGGAAATACTTCTTTGTTATTTAAAATCATAAAACCAGCCTGTGAAGAACAATATAAAGCTTAGAAAGCAGAAAAGAACCTAAGAAATATTGAACATATTGAACTCAGTCAATTTGTTGGTGTGAATTCCCAACATCCTTAACAGAATCTGCTATGATCATGAGAATAATAAGCAACACGTTCTACTCCGGAGCACATTCTTAAATGTAAAAATCACCATGTCTTCAACAAGATTGATGTTTATATAAAACAGAGATAAATTTATTAGTGTACCTCATCTTCTGCATAGCCTAAAGTGTCCAGTTCAGCTAGTAGTTCCCTAGATTTTTCAAACAACCCTCCTCTAACATATGCCTTCAGCAACGTTGTCAGTATTACCTGAAAGCAATTGCAGAATGATATTTAAAAAAAACCTCATCACTCCAGCCTTCAGACTGATTTTACCTCAAAAAGAAAATTGAAGAAAATCACATAGATCATGATTGCCCAATACATGCATTTACAGCATATAGAAATAAAGCAAATGATTGAAGCTGCACAGAATAGAAACAAAAAGATAACCAAAAAAAAAAAAAAAAAACCTTACATGCTATTTTGACCCATTAAAATAGATTTGGCATAAATTCACCAGCACCAATTCATTCCCCTACATCAATCTCTTATAACAAAAATAGGGAAATTATTAGTTATCCACCTAAGTTTGACCTATGTTCGAAAATACACACAGGTGTCCCAGATTATCACTTGTCCACTTAAGTTTTGAACTTGTATCACTGAACCACTTTTCAAATAATTCTGTGAGACCACTACGCCCCTGGAAATGTATTATTACGTAAAGGAAACCTTTGCTTACTACTACTTGAACTTTTGCGAAAAGTAGATGGTCAGGTGATAATCCCCCCACCCCTGGTTTGGTGTCAATCTAGGAAACTTCATTGTTTATTTGAACATAGGCCAAAGCTTAGGTAGTCATGTGATACTTTCCCTAAAATATAAGATGCAGGATATCAACCAAAAGAATAAATTGATAGGAAAGGATATCTTGAGAAATTGGATGACCTATCAGCAACCTAAATAGCAAAAAAAGGTACTCGGAGTTGATATTCCCCTTCAATTACATCATGGACAATGACGGGGAGAATTTGTGCCAGACCTATTCCACAAACATAGTTTTTATGTGTATCATAATATAATATTATAATACTTCATTAAGAAGAATAAATTTAGCATTCAGGGAATATATCAGTATCCCATGTATCAGAGAAAAATTTGTGTAAGGTGTACATTTCAATTTTTAAAAGTTCTGATCAGATCAATGTTGATATAATGAAATCCAAACACTCATGGTCCTTAGCTTTAAGATGTTATCCCTTTACCAGGGTAACATACAAGCACCATCTTACCAACTCCTTTTTGCTACACCAAAACAATTATGCTTGATTTGATGAAAGCATAGTCATAATGAGATTACGGAGGCCTCACTCCACCATGACAACCACGTAGCAATAGCATAACTTAAAGGGTAGAACAACACAGGTATTTTCTATAAACTGTGTCATTTGAAATTCATTGCAAACTCCCTATTATACCAAATTCACATATATGTATCAACTTTTAAGGTTTTCTATTTTAACCAAACCAAACAAATTCAACAATAAGTAATGCACTACTAAATACCCTAAACTATAATGGCCAGAAAAACATGAAACAAACCTTGTTTGGCACTAAGCCTGAAGATTTCATATCCCGAATTAATTCATCAGCCTTCTCATAGTTTCCACCAGAAGAGTAAGCGTTGAGCAATGAGCTATAGTGATATACATTAGGGGAATGGCCTTCAACTTTCATCTGGTTAAAATAGCTCTGAGCTTCTTCACATAGATTATTTGAAGCACAAACTGATAAAAGTATCCCATACATCACACTATCCATCTGCACTCCATTATATTTCAGCTCCTTAACCAGCTCTAATGCTTTAGAATAGCCATTTTTAACCTTACTGCAACCTGTAAGAAGCTACGGAAGACAAAAGACAATTATAATGAAGATCAGTTAAAAAGACTCTCAAGGAATTAAGTAACATGAAATTGACACAGGGATATCCTACTTAAGCAGTATTTTTAATTACATTATCACAGAACTGAAACTCCTGTTAAACTCTTGCATTTTGATAGAAACTGCTCTTGGCACTTCATTCCAAAAAAGCTTGATGCTAATCCACAGCAACACATTTGTTTTTTCTAAAATACATATTACATCAGTTTTACTCCGTCTTATGCACATCTCAGAAGAATTATTATAAAAGAATAAAGCAAATCAAACTCACGATATATTGGTTTTGTGACCATATAAAAGGAAAAGAACATCGCAAGCATATAAAATTTTACTCTTGCTTGAGTCAGTAACACTGTCAGTCAATCACAAATTCACTCAAAGGATGTGTGTAACCCACATGTCAACCGCGACACCAAGTGCCATAAATAAGGGAGATTTTTATTATCATTTTGCTATCTGCAGTAGCAACTCAACTTCAAATAAACAGTTAACATTTTCAAAACTCATGTAAATCAAAATTTTATAATGCGTTCAAATTGGTTTACCGTATTATAAGTAACAGCATCTGGTGTCAGACCACTCAGCTTCATTTTATCAAACAGTTTGATGCTGCTATCAAACTTTCCATTCCTAACCAGACAACTTAGGACCGAATTACATATAAAGACATTCACTTTGTCTGAGTCATCTGTGATGCTGTTGTAGAGTTCTAGTGCTTTAAGGGGGTTGTGGCTTTTCCCAAGGAACTTGATATAACTGCTACAAGAAAAAACACTAGTCTTCCCATGTTGTTGCATCCACTCAAAGAGCTGCAGTTATGGTATAAATAATAATAACAAATACTATCAGCAGTTAGTCAATGTTTACAGAGAAAAAGGAAGATGAAAGACCCATTTTGGGATGCATCATGCAGTAAAAAACCATAAATTTGGTTGATGCAGTCATAACAAGCCGTATTAAATCATCAAATGATATAAATGATAAATTGCAAATCAAGGAATCTTACTCATGATGAGAACGCAACTTCCGTAAACACTGAACTGAAATAGGTTAATACTAAAACCATAATAAGAAAAAATTCATAAAAGAAACAAAAACAAATGCATAAAGTAGTTTTGATACTGAATACTTATTTGCAGTCAACAATGAAGAAATATAGAATCTGTAAAAATGAGGATCTCCAAGAAAAGCTCACTCAGAAAAGGATAATAAACCAATACTGAAGAACGATAAAAGGTAATCCTCCCAGTCATATTCAGCAGAAATTCTTTTTCATTGGAGAGTCAACATCTTTTTGAATCATATGACTTAGATTTCAATGAAAATCAGAAACAGCCTCATATTACCAAATTGGATATTTGTATAAGAAAGTACACTTAATCGGGAACAAATGATCAGTAAAAAAATGACAGATAAGAACCAGAAACACATAAAATTCATGATCAGCAAGCAAGCCCAACTAATAAGAATACAGGAAAAGAACATCAGTTTGAAAAAATGAAAATGAATTAACTCTGCAGGTTTAACCATCAAAATATCCATGATGAACATCTTCCAAAAAGAGAGAGAGAGAGAGAGAGCAGAGCAGTTCTCGAGTAGTAGGACTAGGACCTGCGAAAGATCACGCCATCTGCCCAGCTCTCCAAAATGGCGCAAAATTGTGTTCAAGTCTTGCATCTTTAAACTCCCTCCTAATCTGTAAAGAATCAGATTTATCTTGTAATTCTAAGCAAATTCAGTTACAAGTCTTCATAACAAAATGTCAAGATGAAGTTATCAAGTAAACATATTATCACTAAATGTATTATCACAAAAACTTAAGGCCAAAAGACAATGAGAAAACTTTACATGACTCAATCAGAATACTTTTCATAATTCAATCTAAGGATCTGGCCTATAAAAAATGAAGTCGAGAAAAGGGAGTTAAGTTAACGAAATTACCATCATTCTATTCTTCTCCTATTCAGTCTATACTAAACTGCTTAAGCAAATAGTGCAACTGTCACTGCTAGCCAACTTGTTTGTCGACTGTCATCATCCCCAACCTTAAAAAGTAACAAATATTACCACGACTCTCATGTTTCGATTAGTTTAGAAATTTATACACAACTATATAAATGACTTTATGCTCAAAATCAAATGGTAATGAACATCGCAAAGAATCAAGCGTTCTAACAAAACAGCAGTCAGCGTGTAAACTGCAATAGTGTAAGCACCAAAAACAAAGTCACAAAATACCACAAACATATAAGAAATGAAGGGTATGTTAGCAACCATTGTGCTTCTACTTAATTTTGAAAGAAGGCAGCTAAAGTGTTCGGAAAAAGCTCACTTTTACTTACAGTTACAGCTAATATTCATCAACTACTCACCCAATATTCAACTAGTTAGTCCATTCCAAAATAATTGTGATAAAAAGTGACAACACTTCAGTTCCAAACATACCCCAATACATCTATATAGATAATACAGTATTTAAAAAATTCCTAACTTTGCTAGTATATTAAGTAAAAATGGACAACTGCACTCGTGGTTTCGCATAATGGTGATGGAACTCTACATAGATCCTCTTTAGACAATTAAATTCTTCGAAAATTACTAAAAATAAAAACCCAATTGAGAATCAATTCAAGGGTCAAGAATGAAAAAAAAAAACAAATGGGTATTGATGGAAAAGACAAAGGAGACCTTTGAAGAGAGGAACTCAAGTCAGATGATTGTTGAACTTCAAGAATGGCAGATTTTCTTGCCAAGTAGGAACTGGGCTGGCGCTTTCCTCGAGCAGCAGCAGCCGCCGCTTCTGGTGGTGGTGGTGGTGGTTCAGCATGAGTTTGTTCTTTGACAACAACTCTTGTTGCTTTTGTTGTTGCAGTTGCAGAGTTGCTGGCTCTTGTTGTTGCAAAAGATGAAGGTAATGGATTGAACATCAATACATGGCTAAATTTAGTGCCAAGGCTTACAGATATCTCCATTTCTAAAGTTTTTTTTTTTTTTTTTATTTTTAGGAATTTGGAGAAATTTGAGTTTCAGTTGCAAGTAATTGCTGTTGGTTTAATTTTGGTACTGTAAAAGGTTGTGAAATACTCACCGGAGATAACATGATTTTTGGTTCAGTCATTCTGTATAATATTTTTTTTTAAACGAGTATTTGATAAAAATTAAAATTAAAAAAATCCAGCAAAAACCCATTCAGTTTGGTTCAACGGAGGGGAGCGGAGGGATTTTAATAATGGGGGGTGGCAATTTGGGTCAGGATTCGTTTATTCGTTCGATTCGATTCGCTTTAAAGCGAATACGGGTTTGAAAAAATGAATTCGTCTAATAAATGGGTCAATTCGATTCGATTCGTTTATTAAACGAATCGAATATGAATTTAAACTCATTGATTCGTTTATTCGTTTAGGATTCGTTTTATAATTTTTTTTTACTAGTTCTTATTAATTTTCAATTAAGATTCGAGAAATTATATCTAATTATCATAGAAAAAGTAATATTTTTAATATTTGGTAAGATATTTTTAGTAAATATATTAATTACATATTCCATATGTATATATTTATGAAGAATTAATGTAAATCAAGTTTGGTAAATTATTTTATTAAATAATATCATTGACTAAACGAATATTCGATTCGTTTAATAAACGAATCGAATACGAATCCTGATATTATGATTCGTTTAATAAACGAATCGAATACGAATCCATCACATTTTGATTCGATTCGTTTAGGATTCGATACGAATTCGATTCGTTGATTCGTTTTGACACCCCTAGAGGGGAGGGGAGGGGAGGGGAGGGGAGGGGAGGGGAGGGGATGAATTTTATTTAAATATATGTTTGGTTCAAATGAGGGGAGGGGAGGGTTTTTAATTAGATATATGTTTGGTTCAAGAAGGGAGGACATGTATTTTAAAACTAATTTACTATTTTATACTTATAACTTGTTATAAATAAAATTAAAACAATATAAGTATGGATAATTTAGTCATTGCATTTAAAATTTTAATTCATCATTTTCTCTCCCCTCCAAAACCCACAACTTTTGGAGGGGAGCTAAAATTGACTTAGAAATGATTTTACTCCCCTCCCCTTCAAAACCCCCCAACCAAACAAACTCGGACTATTCGAAATTGGCTTATGTGGGATTGAAAAATGAAAATTCAGACTATTCGAAAACGGATTTAATAGGCCCGAAATGAACTCCAAGGGAATAAATCTGAAATATTGAAAGAAAAAAAGAATAATATTTTTCTTGTTGATCTTTATTAGTATATTTTTTTTAAGTTTATTTTATAAAGACTGAAGGTGGGTTTGGTAAAGAGCATTTTACTCATAATATAAATTAATTTATAAATTATGGAAAAGGAAAAAAAATAAGAATATAAAATAATTTATAAGTTGTTTAAATATTTGGTACGACAAAAATATAAGTTAAAATATAAATTAAGAAATTACAAATAAGAACATATTAATATTTTGTTTAAGAACATATTAAGAAATTACAAATAAGAACATATTAATTTGAAACTTAAATAATGACAATAAAGTTTCAATGACTGATAAAATTACTCTCTTTACTTAAAATTTTGAACCATTAATATTACACAATATTGAAAATCAAATTAATATTTTGTGACGTCAAGTTCATCCACTAGTAGATTACATGATATTAAATTAAATAACTTAAAATTTGTGCCAAAAATTTAATTTGAAATAACATAATCCATAAATATAATAGAACATTAAAATTAAAATATTATTTAAATAACATATATGTTTATTTTATTAGTTAATTAACTTAAATGAGATGGGTAATTTTGTTGACTTCTTTCAATTTATGGATAATTTGTACAAAAAGTAAACGAAATTAAGAAAATAAAATTAAAATTAAGAAGACAATATTATATATATATATATATAACACTAATGATGTGCCCAAAAATTCCTCAAACTAAAAAAGAAAAACTATAATTTTATTTCTTTTTCTCTCCCAGACTGTTGAGTAATGCTACCCCATGAAGAAATAAACCCCGTCAAAATACTTAAAATTATATTAATTTGCTAATTACCACCACAAATTTAAATTCCAAAATTACCTGTGTAATTATTTATTAATTCCTTCCTCACCTTGCTTCAAGTTAGGAAAAGAAACAAATCTTTCTTTTTACTCCATTGTCCTTAAGCTTAACTTTAATTTTCGAAAAAAATTGATTTGCCAAATAAAATTAATCATAACCTCATTACACCTTTGTGTTTCTCCCATTGCAGTGAAGTCCTCATAATTTTATTATCGTATGATTAATTTATGCCAGTTAGATTCGCCATGCTTATCTGATTCTCATTTCCCTTACCGAACGTACTAATTACTCGGAACCTGGAAAATGGACGTGTCACACTTATTTAGGAAAATATTTCACATCCGGGAGAATGATTATTAGAATACAAATTTTAATTTAAGGTAATCCTAAACTTCTAAACTACTTTTTGAGTTTGAGTTAATCCAAAACCCACAAATGAGTTGACCCGTGAATTTATTTCGTATGAAAGCATCTCTAATAAGGATCTTTACATTTATCAGGAATGACATTATTGTTAGAGTGCGTTTGGTAAAGAGTATAAACTAACATATAAGTTATGAAACAAATTATAGAGTGTAAACTAGCATAAAAAAGTAATTTCATATTCTGAGATTATGATTTTGTAAGTATTAACGTTAGCATTAACGAATATTTGGTGGAGCGTTTTAATACTAATGTTATCGCTAGCGAAACGCTCAACCAAATAGAGCCTTAGTTTAGGGAGTCATGTATTAGGATTTGTTCGAACAATCCTAATATAATTAGATATTTATTTAAAAAAAACTATATTTCCATCCCTTATTATAGAAAAACCCTACTTCTAAATTTATTTATCTTTAGTCTTAAGGTTTTAAATTTTATTCTTCTTTAATCCTTTTTTTGACTAATAAGAAATTTTAACCTAATTTGACTCCCATTTTATCGTTATTTAAAAGATATATATTATTATTTGCGTGAATGGATTTTTTATGCTTTAAAAAAATAAGGGGATGGACGAGCTCAAATATATTTTTTAACCCCTTAACTCTTTAAGGAGAGCAGCTGAATCGTATGATGATGAATGAGAGAGCTTATATGGTCTATGTATTATAAAAAGATATAGATTTTACTATAATAGGATTAAATATAAATTTTTATGTTTAACTATTCTAATTTGGTTTTTAAAAATAAAAATAAAAGCCCCTAATATAAAATATTTATATATTTATTATTAAATATAAAAGTCATGATGTAAAACTGCAAATGAAAATTAAATCCAGTTTCTATTCTTCATCTTTTGCTGGAATTACAAGTTTCAGAGATTCATGATCAAATATATATATAAACAATCTCACTGATTCATATAGCCTCCCACTCCTCATCAAGCTTCTGTATATATCTTGAATGCTCCATAAACATCTTACAAAAAACAAACCATATTAATTACTATCACTTATATTTCTTGTCACTGACTTTTAGGAGTTACATAATGCATTATTTTTTTTAAAGGATGAAATATATTAATATCATATAATGTTACATCATTTCAGCCATATCATTTCAAATATATTTTTAGATGAACCTAATAGTTAAGCCTAATAATTAGGGCAACTCTAATAACAAAAAATATGTGTACTACATATCCCTCATAATTATCCTAAAAATCGATTCACATCTATTAAAATGATGAGTACGAGAGGATTTACGCGATCAGCCTGATTTTCGCATCTCAACTATAGAGGGAACAGAAGTGTCATTACGCAATACATGAATTATAATTATAAAACTTTAAGATCTGCCTATATATAATATATTACATCGATAATGGATAAATCTATTAGAAGCAAGTTAACGTCCAGGAAGTACTCACACAACCTCACTGCCCGATTCTGCACCTCTAAAGTTAGATCTAGCAGTTCAACTTTGTGAGATCTTTCTATAAACTGATGCAAAAGATAAAATTCATGTAAAATAAAAAAATAAAACCTAAAATAACCAATTTAGATTAAGCTCTGGTTGGATGGATAGCCACATATTATATCTGAACAGGTAAAATAAAGCCATAGAGGAGGGGAAGGAAGAAAGAAATAAAAAGAAGAATAGAGAAGAACGAAGATTAAAGATGAAATACAGGGATTTTTGTTAGGGTTTTGTGAAGAAGGAGAAAGTATGTAGAAGACTATAAGTGTTCACTACACAATGCATTATAATAAATAATGTACTATCAAAATAACAGAAAAAATAAAATAAAATTTTTTGAGCTATATATACAAATATTTGAGCTCATCTTCATTAGTGCTTTCACAATTTTATTTTTAAAAAAAGTTTAAAATAGGTTATAAAATCAAGTTAAAAACACAAAAAGAGAGAAAGAGAGATGGGGTGGGCAGCTTTAATTTTAACTACTAGTAGAAATAATAATTAAGAGTAAATAATTAACTAAAAACCTACAAAATCTAGGTTTGATACTCAGAAACCCCAGAAAGACTGATCATAAACAGAGAGTTTTTTTTACTTTTTTATTTGTCTTTACAATTTTACCCTTTATCTACTTCTCAAAAAATGATCACAAGCTAATGATAATTTGTTGTTCAGAATCAGAATCCAGGCTTCAATTGGAAAGAAAGGAAATCATTTTCCAAATCATTACTTTTAGCAAAAGGAGAGAGAGATTCAAAGCAAAGAAAAAGTTGAAGCAGAAAATAGAAAAGAAATTGAAGTCAAAGGCATCTTCTAATCTTGTTTGTTAGCATTTTGCCGAGTGGGTCAAAATGATTCCATGCAAACACCAAAAACATAAAATCTTCTCGAGATAATAAAGTCAGATAAGAGAGAGAGAAATTTTTTACCAATCACCAAACTTTTTCCGGGAAAGTATCGCATACCATATCCTGGAGAAAGAGAAACTGTTGGGTTGACAGGAATGAAGCCTGGTCCGAGATCACCTAGGGCTGGCCAAAATTTTCGGGGAAAAATGCAAGAAAATCCGAGAAAATTTGGAAACCTATATGACCTCGAGCCAAACAACACTCCCATCAACCTTCATCTCTCAAAAAATCACAATCAAATGATCAATGAAATTGTTTTTGTGGGGAATGAAGTCTTGTCCAATACTTTCAAATCCATTTTAGTGCATCGAGCCAGAGACAACAATCCCCTAAAATCAATTATTTTTCCATCATAATCCCTCAAACAAACCCTAACCCAGATGAGAAAAAGAGATTTTTTATCTATTTTTCTCAAAAAATAAAGAAATTAAAACTTTTTTGTTTTGTTTTTGATTTAATGTGGGAGGAGGAAAAAACCCTAAGACACAGCTTTATAGAGAAGAGGTAACACTAGAACTTGCCGACGTCTCACAGTGTTTGTGAATGATATAAAGACGCGCTTTTGCATAGCCCGTGTAATCACGCTCCTTCAGGGGAACAAATTGCGGTATTTAATTAATTTAAATTACAATTTTGTCCTTCAATTTCCATTTTACAACCGTTATATCATATCACACATATAACAATCCAATAATACCTTATAATGTATGTTAAATAGTAAAAAATAACTAAATAAATAGTAATTTTGTTCAACACAATTCTTATATGTTATTATATAATTATTGTTCGGTGATAGCATAGTTACAAATATAATGGTGGTATCGAAAAATTACTCATTATCAAGAGAAATTTATTGGTATCACGGAGGTATGTCTGATGTGATACCACCAATTAAACATATAATATGTGTAATTGTATTAAATACAACTATCGTTTATTTGATAGATTTTTAATATTTTAACACACTTGAAAATATATTATTGGATTATTATATGGATAATATGATACCATCATTACATTGTAGAACTTGTCCATCATCTCGATTGTTTTTGGAACACTGCATTCATGGTAATGTATTAGCGCTTAATACAATATATATATATATATATATATATATATATATATATATATATATATATATATATATATATATATATATAATATATATATATTACAATTTTTTTTTAATAATTTAGCATAATAGAAATTCAATTTCTCCCACCCATATGAGCGGGGATCGAACCCATACATCTTGTGTCTGCTAAGAGAATTTATCAACTCAACTAATTGGTATCCACGGGTTGCTAAACGCACTTTAAGACAATTAAGACTTTGTTTGGTGTTGCGGTTAGAAAAGTGTGGTAAACAAACGGTGGTTCATAAATAGTGTTATGAAATTTTGATTTATACTCAAAAAATAATTGTGGTGCGCTTTTTTAATATTTTGATGGTAGGGAAAATCTATAATTTTTAGTTTTTGAAAAATTCATTTTTTGAAAGAAATCACGTTTAGTAATCCTAATTTATCCTCATTAACTAAACACTTAAAAATTGTATTTTAATTCAAACACAATTTTATCATCTCATAATATATCAAATCACAACACCAAACAGACTCTAAATAAACAGGTGCCAGAAGAAAAATTTAGATTTTCACATTTGTGTTTACATATCATCCATTTCTGTGAACAAAGTAGTTGGACCATTTCAGTTTACGAACGAACGGGAAGAAGAAAAAAAAAATGCATAGGGATATTTGCAGCAGATATATATACTGTACATGCACACACTAGATCATAGCTCCACCATAAATATTCTTTTTGCGCAATTTTTTTCTTTTTGTCAAAATGTAAATTGTTATACATTTCATATAATTAATATTCTATTATAAATTGATTGCTATAATTCAAACATGTTTCAATATATTTTTTTTAAGGGTTATTAAAATTTAATATAATATTTTTACACTAAGCTTAAATTAATTTGAACCAAATTTAAATAAGATAATTTTTATTATCTACTCATACTCGGTGCTAGGCACGTCTCATTCAATCCCAATAACAATGAGAACCAAGTATAATAGCGAAAATCCTCATGGGGATGAAGGTTTGCCCGTACGCTGGGGACAGATAAGATGACGATTTTATATGCATGTTAGTTGGATGGATCGGGTACAAGTATTTGATTCCCTATTATAATGGTTTGGCCGTGGAATTTCCTAATCAGACCTGACTTCTCTAATGAAAGCACCATCTTTGCGAACCCAGCAATTTTGAGCGGCAACAAGGAAATCAGATCGCAACAGGGACTAGACTGGTGGGTTTATGATATGTATATATCAATGTCGTATCTATAACTTTGTATTTTACTTATATAATAATAAGAAAAAAAAATACTAATTTAATTACCCTTACAATATTTGATCAGATTCTTTAACATTCTAAATTCACTACCAATATATACTTTAATAAAAATTTAAATACTTAACTGATAAGCTAATTTTTGTTAGTCTAGCTAATTAGTAGTTAATAAGAAAATATAGTTAAATGAAAAGTAATGTGTATATATGTATTTATATTATACATGATTTTTTTTAAACCAGCCTATTTATAAGTGCTTAATCATATTAAATATATTTTCTTAATTTTAAAATCTTTTATTCAAAAACGTTATTGAAACAACACTCCTAAAGGAAACTTGCCTTCAATCAAATTCATATATTAGTGTTCACAAGGGACATGGTTTAGTGGTGTAAGGTTCAAGATCTCATCTTGAGGTACTGGGTTCGAATATATGGAATACGTTTCTTATAAGAGTATGAAACAATCAGAGATTTTATATATTCCACTTAAATCCGGAAAAAAATGATTTGACGACGAAAAATCAATGAGATGTTAGTAAGCACCATTTATGGTTAGCATGGCAAATTGTGAGAAACAACACATCATGCATTTAAAGCATTTCATCTTTGAATTTCATCACTGCAAAGTTGGCAACAGCTTTTCTGTGATTGGAAATAATTGCAATCCAGTGATCTATCTACATCCAACACAACACCAATTGCCAATGTGATTCTTCATCATTAGCTTATTATTGAACCTTCAGAATAAAACAAATCTAACAATTAATTATTACTTAATTATGATATTTTCCCACTTCGATTCTTTTGTGTACGGTTTGACTACATCAAATCAACATTTTTTTTTTTTTTGAATTTGTTACAATTTACAAATGCATTACCATTTGGGTTCTACGCGAGTCTAAATATATATATTTAATTATTTATAATATAATTTAAATACCTACTAAATATATTTTGAAAATCTACACTTATTGTATATGTAATCTCTATATCTATATTGAAAATATATATATTCCTATCTATATTTATAAAACGAGATTAGAAATCGAGCCGCATGTAATGATTAATGTCAATTCTTTTGAAATCAGGTACTTGATTCGACCTAAATATTTTTTAATTATTTTATGTTATGCATTTATATTTCACACTCTAATTTAGATCCGGCTAATGGTTCGGTTCGATTCCGAATCAGAACTGGATCGGACGGTTCCAGATCAATTTTTTTTTTAAATGGAAAATATTTTTTTTAAAAATTGCAATTAGATATTATTACCAAATAAATATAATAAAAAAATTTATTTATTTGAATTTTATTATATTAAATTAAAAACTTAAATTAAAATAAAATAAATAGTTTGAACTTAAAAAAAATATTTATTTGAACTTAAATTTAATTATATTAATGTTGGAACCGTCCAATTTCAACAGTTCGAATAGAGTGGGAACCCTAACCGAATCGTACGGAACCGATTCCGTACGGTCCAAAATTAAAGACCTTAACAGTATGTATTGTTGCCGGCTGATTTTCGTTACATGGGCAGTTTCGAGATAACTCCCCCAAAACAACATTCCCACCTTTAATTTGTTTGGTTTGGGGATGACCAAAAGCAAATTTAGCGAAAAACCATAATAAACCAGACGAAGATCGAAGAGAAAGTATTTAACGTGGTTCGGTGGAGCTCGTACAGCCTACGTCCACAGTTACAAATAGGGGTGGGGGTTCTTTTATTACTAAACCGAGCTCGACCGATCTGTTTAGGCTGAGATCTAAAGGAACCGAGCAGGTTGTTTTGATGTTCTCTTACAAGTTGTGCTTAAACGAAAAATGTTGTTCCCGTACAAATGTGATTAAACTTCCTTTATATACTACTTTATATGGATACTGTTCTCGCATCTCTCTGGCGTTAGTCTAAAAGATTTGCATATTTTTGGTGATTTGGACGGGTTCCCTTCCCTATTCTGACACCGCCGAAAGCAAAATATTCCCAAGGGATTTCTGTCACATCACACAGTAAAGGCGCTTTGTCGGACCCTCTTTATTTAATGACGGCAGCCTGCTTAATTTTGAATGCGAGATCTTTAGGAGGGAAAAATTTCGGTCGCTCTAATCCTACCTCGGGCTCCTAAGAGATCGGCCAGATGACGAAAGGAACTGCTCTTTCTTCTTCCGATCTACCTGCTATACTGATATCTTGACTTCGGGAAAAGGCGACAATGAATCTGATATGCTGGACTACTGTGGTCGGCACGGGTTCTGATGCGGTCGGTGTCTGAAAATTGTGTCAAGCTACATATTCTGGTCGGTCAAATCCGAGATACTGTGTCTGAGCTCTCTTTATGGCCGAGGAATAATCCGCACCCTCTGAACATCTCTCCCTCCAAAAGGGAAAATCTAATCTCTGCCATTGCCGAACTGTTCAAAGTATTTGCCATAAAAAACACCATCAACGTGTATAAATAGAGCAATGATATACATACATAAACTCTTACTTACAATTTCTACACCCCTCTCACTATAGTTACAGTGATGCTACAATAATCATTCTAGCTACAGTGAGAGGAGTGTAGAAATTATTAGTAAGAGTTCATGTATGTATAACATTTTTGGTATAAATAATATTGTTATACTATATTATTTATTGTTTTCGTACATTTTATTAATTGTGAGCTAACGGCTAACCTAATGAATCTCCAACAAAGAGAAAAAGTAAAATAGCCCGAATCACGAGGGAGAACCCATCTTATTTATTTCTTGATATAGACTTTTCAAACACTTTTTTACTTTTAAATGAAACAATTTTGAATTAAAAAACAAATGAAACAATTTTTTCTGTTCTTTTAATCCGTACTCCAACGACCATCTACACCCAGAACTTAATTACCTTGAAGTTCTCAATATTTTTTAATCTTTTTTTTTTTAGGAATTCTATTTCATAATGGAGCTCATTGAATTTTGAGCCATCCAATGATACCCAATTAATAAATAATCATTGTGATAATGTGGAAGAATTTTGATTCATTTTTATTATATTATTCTTCTTTATATATGAATTGATCTAAATTTGCATTTGTGCTTTGAAAAAAAAATCATATTCAAGATAATATTTTATTATGAAATTATCAAAACTCGATAAGTGACAAATTTTCTAATTAAATTTGGGAAACCATATTTTTTCTTCCAAAAAATGAGCATATTTATAATTTTGAACAAAAATATACTTCTTCATCTTTCTCAAAAAAATTATCTATTTTGTTCTCTTTCTAAAATGGCAGCAACTCGCCGTCATTACCTTCGAGGCACCAATGGGATGGCAGTGGGTAGGGTATGGTGCGGTTTTCCATTACCAAACCCGCACCCGCATATGTAAATAAATTACCAAACCCGCACCATACCCGTTGCGGGTTTTAATTTTCATTACAAACCCGCACCGCATATAAAAATAAATTACCAAACCCGCATTGGTACCAACGGATTTTTTGCGGGTTTTTAAAATATTGAATTACTTTGTGTCTTAATAATATAATTTTTTTAATTAAATAATTTATTTTTAATTGTTATCTGTAGTTTTCACATTTTTTTTTTCATTTGACATATACAACATGCAATGTATGTATATACAGTACATAGATAACATAATGTATGAAATACTCAGTATCATATGTTATTTTTTCATATAAACATAATTAAAACGAGTTATCCTTTCATAATTATAATGATCTAAATTAGTCAACTCAATCGACAATAAGCTAAAAAGTAATCATCAATCTTTGGTCATATTTTTATGCCAATGGTAATGAAAGTGATGCTTACAAGACTCAAGTGGTGTAAGTGTAATGAAGAAGCAGGAAAGCTACTGAAGTTGCAGCAAACACTAGCTTATTTTGCTCCTCTCCCGTTTCTGATTATGTGAACTTAATCCAAATTTTTGCATTATAATTTTATTAACAGGTGTGATTAAAAAAAAAATTAATAGTCATGCAAAAAATCTTCAGTTGGGCAGGTTGCGGGCTGCGGCTGAGTGGGAGTGTGGAACTGTGGATTAGTGTTTTAGGTTTAGGTTTTGTTAGTTGTTTTTATATGAATGTTTTTTTATATTGTCCTAAAAGTATTAATTAATAAAAAATAATATTGCGGGTATATGGATACCCGCAGCGGATACCCGCATTTTTTTCTTAAATACCAAACCCGCACCGCACCCGCAGCGGGTTCTGCTTTAAATTACCAAACCCGCACCGCACCCACTAATATATTTACCAAATCCTACCCATTGCGGGTGGGTTTTTGCGGGTTTGCGGGTTTGTGGGTAAAATTGCCATCCCCGCACCAAGTCGATTATCATGAAATTCCATCACAGCAAGATCGCTACTCTGAAGACTGCCATGGCAGCAACCGATTTTTTTCCATGGATATTTGCAACACCCGTCACAAGTGTTATCAGAATTAGATCGGTGATCGAACCGGTGATCTAAAATGTTCAATAAATCATTGGTACGACCGGTTGAACCGTTTCAAAAAAATCACATGACGTCATAAATAGTTTTATGTAGTTAAAAATTATAAAAAAAAAATATTAGTTTTTAATTTGTAGCTTTAAAAATAAACAAAAAAAAAAGTGAACAGGTTCGATCAAGTTCGCCGATTTTAATCGATTTTGACCGTTTTTTAGAACAATTTTTTTATGTTTGACCGGACCAAACTCATGACCGGTTCAAAACCGGTTGAATAATCCAATTTTAAAAAGAAAGGTTTTATCTATACAATAGCGGGTCCCATTTAAAGGAGATGAAAGACAGCATGTAAGGAGTTTAATTAGAGGCGACAAAACGAATTGACGAATCGAATTTGCATAGAATCCTTAACGAATCGAATCAAAATGTGATGGATTCGTATTCAATTTGTTTACTAAACAAATCATGATATCAGGATTCGTATCTGATTCGTTTATTAAATGAATCGAATATGAAAACAAATATTATTTTAGTCATGACATTATTTAATGATATGAAAAATATTTACATTAATTCTGCATAAATGTATACATATGAAATATACAATTATTAATAAATTTACTAAAACTAACTAACCAAATATAGACAATAATATTTTTTATTATATTTGGCAATGATTTATCGATTTTAAATAAAAAAAATAACAATAAATAATAAATAAATAATAAAATGAATCATAAATAAATCAATAAATTTATATTTATATTCGATTTATTTAATAAATTGAGCTAATCTTTAACGGGGAGGGGACCCAGAATACTTTAAAAGAAAATTTCCACTTTTGACTCGTTGAGTTGACTTAGAATTTCCTCGTTTCCAGCTTTTTCATAGACAGTAGACTTTATTCCTAATTTCTTCATTTCTAATTCTCTGAAACCTTAATTCACCAACACATCTATTAAAGCATTATAATCTTAGCTATCTCATTTTTTAAGACATGTTGATAATTTATTGTCCAATATTATGTTACATCAAAAATTGCATCTCTAACAATCGTTCTGTTATATTTTTTAAAACAAATTTAAAGAGATGTTGTGATCGCACAAGATCACAGATGCACATCTCTTTTCCTCCGATTCGATTGAATTCCATGAATAACATCCCAATCTACTTCTCCAACTTTTTGAATGATTGACTCTAAATACTTGAAACACTCACTCCTACACCTCTTTTTTTCCTCCGGTCCGATTAAATTTTATGAGTAATCTCTCAATTTACTTCTCCAATTTTTTGAAGGATTGACCCTAAGTACTTAAAACGATCACTGCTGCACATCCATTCTCCCCCAATCCTGTTGAATTTTATGAGTAACACTTCAATCTACTTCGCTTTTTGAAAGATTGACCCTAAATACTTAAAACACACGCCTCAATTCTTATTTTTACTGCATTACCTCTACCTCTACGATCTTTATTAAACTCACTCAATGTCTTCAGAAATATTTCAATCAGCATCTCACTTAAATCCCAACCACATAAATGCTTTGCCTTAAAGCATTTTGCTGACAGTTGACCGTTAAAATAAAACCTTAAATGAAGACGGGCAAAGTTTATTTTATGGCGATCTTTAGAATGTACACATAAGTCGGTTTTCAAAAGCACAAATGAAATTCTTAATAACGAAAACCGTATCGATAATTTAAAGGACAGACACAAACATGTAAATTAGTCAAGCACAAAACATATATTGAAAAAAATAAACAAACTAACTTTCTTCATGATTCATTTAGAGCCAAAGGCAAATGATAACTTCGGCCGGGATTTGTTCTTACCCAACAACTTCATTTGGTTTCCCCGCTCTTCCTCCTCTTGTTGCTTCTTCCTTCGCATTGCCTCTTCTTTCTCTCTTTGTATCTGTTCAAGTTCACGGTAACGCTCCTCCTCTCTTCTTTGCTGTTCCTCAGCTTCCCGTCTTTGAGCTTCTTCCACCCTCCTCCGGTTCTCTTCCAGCATTTTCTCCAACTCTTCTTTTTCTTTTCGAGCTTGTTCCTGAAATCAACATAAATTAGGTACACTTCGAACAAGTGTTCTAAAAGGTCTTGTTTCAGGTTTCAGATCTCACATTCAAGTTGCAAAAGTAACGTCCATGTATCAAACTATCAATACTCTATCATAAAGCAGCCAAACACATAAAAATAAAACTGGAGAAGAAAATTAAGAAGCCTATCGGAACCCAGCAGATTTCTCCCATCGTAAAACTATATATTATCAACTACAATTGCCCCTGATCCCTGAACAGCACCATTGTGAAATCATGTCACTGTTCATCATCATAAGCTGTTTTCTTTTCTTCAAAAGAACAAGGATGGTTTTTGCCAGAGTTTGACGAGGGTGGCTGGTAATTGCAAGGCTGCAGAGTGAATTGGAAAAGCTAAGATACTAAGGTTTTGGATCAGGTTTCTTGTCATTCCAGCAGCCTTAACAGTGTAAATTCATCATGATGGCAGTGATTGATATACTTTCCATAATGGGGATGAAAAGATGAATAATAAAAAAAATAATAAGTACGGTCATTTGCAGCAGGTTTCTTGCAGAAGCACATACCTCCTTTCTTCTAGCCTCGGTAAGAGCAGCTTCCTTTTCTTTCTCAAGTTGAGCTTCAACTTCATCAAGAAGTCGCTTCCTCCTCTCCTCCAACCGCCTTTGTATTTCCAGCTTTATTTCCTCAGAATTCAAGCTCTCTTCAACTTTCTTCCTAATTGCTTCTTCCACTCTCCTTGCAGTCTCTTCTTCTATTAGTTTCAGTTCTGCTTCTAGTTGACGCCTGGAAATACACGAGAAAAAATTAACTTGGAAACAACTGTTCCTGCCCTGGTTGAATATGCCACATTTCCTACTCTAGATGTCTCATATCCAGACAAAAAAACTACAACTAATACAGCCAGACAGCAATCCTGATTATTTTTTGAAATATTTTTTCTCCTCCCTTTCACCCCCTCTCTCTCAATACTTACTATTTAACTACAATAAATGACAAACTAACCTTCATGACGATAAAGGCACTAAATTTACGCTCATGCTTTTAAGGCATACCTCTAACTGAATCCTGATCCAAACAAATCAATTTCAAAATGGTGAATAACGAGAAAACGGGGCACCCAATGATCATCAAATATAACAGGTTGAACTACAGCATTATCTTCCTTCAGAACAGCCTGTAGAGAAAATGTCAAAGTAACCTGCCGCAGTTTTAAAACTAATTACCAAAATATATCACCCTTTGCATTCAAGATATTTCTTTTGACGAGAAAAACGTGGCTGTTTTACGTGCATTTATATGTTAAAAAGAACAACACATTCACACAAATGTCATACATTCACAAGCTAAAAAAAATAAAAATACTTCCAGGAGAGAAAGGAGTGTAGAAGCAAACAGATTATTGGGACTCTGCTAAAATCAAACTACAACAATTTGAATACCAATTCATGCTCAATAGGAGTGTTCTAAAAATAGGGCTAGGCGGCCCTAGCCCGTCCCGAATATGGAGAAAATCGGTCATCTAGGCGGTTTGCGGGTTCTAGGCGGCCAGGTAAAAAAATTATGTTATTGGTATGATATCTGATCCAGATCCATTTTTCTATTTCATTTTATCATAAAATCACAAATATAAGACACTGACTTTATCAAATAAGACTTGTAGTAATAACTGAATTGATCAAATATAATTGCTGAATTGATCAGTTAAAATAATTGTTATTTGTTGGCTAATTTGAGATTTGAATGTGATCACTGAATTGATTAGTTAAAATAATCGTTTTTTATATTTCTTTTCAATGACAAACTCATTTGCTTTTGATCATGTATTGCTCACTTGTTTATGGGAAGGTATAACGCTATTGCAAATTGCACAAGATAAGAAAAATGACATTAATATAATTTCTTTCAAATAAAGAAAGATGACATAAATAATTTTTTTTAAATAATCCATTATATAATTACAAATTTTTTGAATAAAATAATAAAACCGCCTAGCACCACCTAGTTCGTCCGTCTAGGTGCTGCCTAGAAGGCCTAGGCGCTAGGCGCTCCCTCACCGCCCGACTAGCGCCTGATGTTTTTTAGAACATTAGGAAGGCGTTAACAGTCTGCCGAACAACACAGCACTGCTTAATTTAAATTGAGAATGGTTAAGTTCATAAGGTTATGAGAGAGTACCGATAATGATTATGAAAAAATGCAAATTACCTAAAACTTAAGTCACTATAGTGATTAAACACTGAATTCTGTATCACTGTTTTTAATCATCATTATTTCTCATGTCATTAGATTTCCGTCACAGATGACTGTAATCCGTAACTGTCCTGGGTCATGGAGGCGATGGGAATTTGGAGAAGCTTCACAAAATTACAATTAGGAACCCCAAATAAAACATGTCAAAGAATGAGATTTTAAGAGAAGAAGATGACAGTATACTTAAGAAGAAAGCATGTATCTTGACCAGAAAATGCATGGAATATCAACTAAAACAAAAGTCCCAAAATGTTAAAGAGGGAAAAGGGCATTGGTATCAGACTTGTTGGAACGAAGGCATTTAAGATGAAAGCCTACCCTGATGAACTTTGAAGCTAGCAGGAACAAAGGGAAATTGGTAAGGGAAGTTGGCAACAGGTATATAAATCTCATTGTTATAAATAAAATAAAGTTTCAGGGCAATAATATAGGGAAAATACATGCAAACTCAAATAAAGGTGATCATATGCAGATTAGGACAGGAAAATATCACTCCATCATAACTGGGGTTCAAAAAGAGCCCGCGGCCTCATATCCAGTTAAACCATAAGACTTCAGGCACTGCTGGCCACCTGCTTTCCACAATCAAATTTCTGACCAAAGCTTTCTATGAAGCAGGAGTTATATCATAGTGGTTAGATTATTGCTACCGACAAATGAGGTTAAGAAGGTCTAATTAGCTTTTCCCACATTACTTGTCACTATCAAAAAGTAACAAATTATCTGTGAACTAAGTTCAGATGCCGAATTCTTCATCATTATGGTCTTAAAATCCTCAAGATTTAAATTATGTAGAAAGCAAAGTTCATATAAACCAATTTATCCGATATCGTTATTGTGACTGCAGAACTTGAAATATAAAGCATAATTTCTCTACAATAAAAAATAAAATAAAAATCCAGATAGCCCCACAATTTGTTATGTTATCTTGCTCAACTTTTGCATTTTTATTAGTATTCTGCCTAGTTAGATGTTTTATTTCTCTAATGGTGTACTCTCCAACGCATATATAACAATCTGAAATAAATGCATGGAACACAAAAATGGCTAAAAAAGGAAATAGATTACGGAAAAAGTATATTAACTAAACCTAGATGCTCAGGCAGATGGAGAAAATTTTGATAACATAATAAAAATGAAATGTTTTTAAGACAATTTCTTGTAATCCCATGTAAAAGATTGGAAAAGAAAAGAAGAATGAGAAAGGAAACGGCTGTTAAAAAAAAAGCGACTAGCAATCAATTCTAACGCTGTATTACACATTTTCTCATGACACATGGTAGAAGCTAGTATACAATATACATTAAGAAAATGTCCATGTTTCTCCCTTACAAATGTTTCAAAACTACCAAGGTAAGTATTGCATCACTAAAACAAAAATTTGTACCACACCATAATCGTGCTTTTATGTAAATGTGGGATTTTAGATTCCAACACTAGGAATAGGTCGTTAAACATGCAGTACCAGAGATGGAAGATGACAAATGAATTATTTGCTACTTGTATTGCATCTGGTATTTCTTACTTCGTGGAAATGTTCAGACTAAGTTTTATTTACTAAATCCAGATTATCAGGATTCAGGAGTAACAACCTGGCAATAAACCAACAAGACAGCACGAAGCTTTCGTATATAAACCATAGTTACTCTGTGTCACATATATGTATACCAAATAAACTAAAAATGATAAAGGAAAAAACAATGGATGAGCACAGCAGTGACATTTTCCACACAACTCAGCAAAAGGTTAACATAAGTGTGCCCCTTCAGATCAAAGCCAAAACTTAAAAGCAAACACAACCAACCAATGGTGAACTAAAATAAGGTGATAAAAGAAAATGAGGGTAAAACTGAACAAAGCAGTAAAATATCTGAAATCTACCTTTTTTTCTCTTCCTCTTCTTTTCTCAATTTTTCAGTTGCATTTTTCTGCTCTAATGACCCAAGACTTGGACTCGAGGATTTACGTGTAGGAGACAATGAAGAACTCCTACTTCTTTGCCTCTTATACCGCTTTGGAGTTGGTGAACGGCTTTTACGCCGTCTTGGAGTAGGAGAACGACCTTTACGGCGTCGGGGAGAAATTGAGCAACTTTTTCGTCTGTAATAACATAAAAAGCATTGAGCAACAGAAATTTTTTTGAAATCACAGAATAGAACAAAAGTGCCAATCAGACCCATCATCTGCTGCAATAAATATAGAAGCATGTACAGTTACCTCAAACATTGTTAAGAATAACCATTGTGTGCTCCCTCTTTTATCACATGAAGAAGCTAATGTCAGAATCGAGCAACAAAAGGACACCCATCGGCACACATCACCTGCTCACTTCCCATCCCATATGATGGGAAGAAACTGAGTTTTTGAATTTTATTATGAAGTGAATGCATCCTATCTAAATTTCAAAACCTTTTATATTTAGCTCCATATATCTATGTTTGGAATCTTTCCTAGTTTTCCATGCATATAGCCAATTCACAGATTCAAATGCCGTAGAGACATTGACAAAACAAAGTAAGTCATGCAACATGGTCACCAAATGTTTTCTCAAAAAATCATCAATTCTAAAACATCAACATGATTGTTAGCACATGAAAGTTGTTACTTCATGAGTGTGCTCCTGAAACTACAGCAAAAGAGTTGACCATCTGAACATAAGAAACATCATAAGCATACCGAAAGAAAATTAATTAAAAACATGCATTCCCACATGGTTGAACATCTAAACCAATAACCCTGTACAATTTGTCATGTAAAAGCCCAATTCAAAACAACACTCCGCAAGATGCAAACATCGAATATACCCATTTCAAGAGGTATGGATATTTGTCAAGATTCAAGACACAAAATCTGCTAAAGCCAACTTCCTCACACATTAGAGGGTATCATTTGCACCGGTAACTTCAATTTGGCAGTCAATTTGTCCAACCATCACTCCTACCGAATTCTTGACTCTTCAAAATTTAAAACCTTTAAAATTTATTGTTTTTGATGTATCCTTATAGTATGGAACTGTTTAGAGCGAATTCATAGTCTTTTTTCAACAGGAAAGTAGAATATAACCAATCACCAGAGCAGGTTAGGATATGAGCAGAGCAACTCGAACATATCGAATATCCAATCCGCAAGAAAAATGAGAGTCCCCAATCTTTGTTACAAATGCTTGATAATTAATCACATTAATGTAAAAGAGAGAATATAAACGGGATCACCTGCTATAAGAATACGGTGACTGGCTTCTCTCTCTTCGACTCCTCCGGCTATACCTAGGTGATGGTGAATGTCTCCGCCTATATGACGGTGATCGCGAACGTGATCGCGACAAGTCCCTCGGCATTTCTTATCAACTCAAGCTTATAGTATTATCTTTTTTTTAAATACAAAATTCAGTTGTTGACCTGCATATAGGTCAATTGATAATGTTAAACTTGGCTGCTAATAAGAAAAGATAACTTCAAATTAAATAATACTAGTAACTTCACTTTAACTACCATACCAAAGTTAAAATAAAATTGATTTAGACTTTCCATTTTATTTATAAAACATTTTGTTTGGGTGGGATCATTTGAAAACACCAGCAGATTATATTTTAAAAGTAACCCACCATTTACTTTTGACTTATAAAATTGTTCAAGCTATTCAAGAAAAATATTAGTCTCTCTTTGCTTGATCTTATAGCTCTGTGTGGTACTCATCATTCCTTTCTTCCAATAAACAACATCATGCTTGTGGGAGAGCAGACGCATTCAAAATAGGTGCATATTGCACATCAAGTAGTGGTGACCGTTCAAAGCTAGGACATGTTGATAAGATTTCAGTCAATACTAAGAAATACAGAAGAGAGAACATCCACCAGCAGAAAGGAGAGTCATAAAAAATTTCAGTAAACGAAGAGCTGAATGATGGAAAAGAAACGGTACAAGGAAGCTAGTAGTTCACAAATATAATTAATTTCCATAAAACAATGCAACAGTGCTTTATCTTTTGTTTTTAAAATCTGGCAAAATAACTTTTCTAATCAGCTTACGAAAACAATGGGCTGAACAGAAAATTAATAATTGAAGTGAATGAATATTCAATCATTATCAACTCATTGAACTGCGCCCAAAAAAAAAAAGACATCTTAAGCAGAAAAAAACATGCTTCAACCAAAATGCAAAACAGATCAAACCATTAGTTCGAAAACCGAGATTTTCATCAGCAAAACAACGAAAAGGGAAGCAAGAGATGCTTCAATAGTTTCATTATCAAAATAGGTTAAAAAAATTATGTCGATGTCACAGAAGCTCTAATTATTATTAATTAAGACTTGCTTAAATATATACTAATTATATATTCAAGCTTTTTAGTTATTACATACATAATAACCTCAGTTTAAGAAAAATCTTCGATCTTGAACATATAGCTATAAGGATATCGAACTTCCTGAGCATATGAACAAAAATAATTGGATTTTGCGTTCCTTGACTTTCTCGGGAAACAAACAGAAAATATAAACCCTAAATCAAAGTGTACCTGTAAGATCTTAACTTTGTTCACCTTGGCATGAAATCGATTTCAACCTGACAAAGAAAAAAAAGAAGTAATCTTCAAATCAAAACCCTAAATTGAAAAAAAAAAAGATAAATATAAAAGAAAGAGAGCGAATGTATAATTTTTACCAGAAATTGTTGGTAGTGACGACAATTTGTTGACTCTTAAAACAAACCTTCGAAGCTCAAGCGGACTCAGCTTTTGTTGCGCAAATAATTTTGCCCTATTTTTGTATTTAGGTATTTGCCTGCAGTACTCATATGCCACAACTTTGATACGTTGTCGTTTCGTTGAAGCGTGTTCAAACAGTACTGTGTTTTATACTTTTATTTTGTGCATGTTTCGTGTCTAGATTTAGAGTTGTCAACTGTCAATTGCTTTTGTCTTGGCCAAATTTAGAGAAGTTTTTTAAATTAGTTATTACTAACTGGGAAGCCTCTTATATGTTATATGTCAGAGGCAGCCGATCTCAATTAATTTTTTTCTTCCTTAAAAATTATAAAATCTCTTATCATTCTCGGATAAAGATATATATAAAGAACAGTGATAAAAAATAGATGAGTGACAACAATTATGAGTGGATATATCGGGTTTAATTTGGGTTAGATTTTATTCGGTTTGGAGCTTTGGAATCCGACTCAACCCGAAGTAGTATTTAGGTATGAGTTTAGGTTCAGCATCAAATTTGTTATTAGATATATTATAAAGGTAAAATATAATACAACGTGCTTCAATGTTGTATGATTTGCACTCTAGATTTTGAATCTTGAGACCCAAGTTGGAATAAAAAAATCAACAACACCCACCAAACAAATCAATTAAAAAAACTCAACAGCATAATCTTATTGGAAAACCAATCTTATAGTTGAAAATTACACAACAGCAGCCCCACTAAAAACAAAAGCATTATTTTCTAATCCTCCATTTTTCGTTTAATTTCTTGCATTTTCAGATTTTTCTTACCAGCCAAATAGACACAGAAGAATTACAAATCAATAAAAACCCATTGGAGCTATGTGTAAACTGGTGATAAATAGTTCGGTTTATCACTTCAATTCGATTGTTTAAACCGAACAATTGAATTCAATTTATATAAATAAAACCGAACCGAATCATACCCAACCGCCGAACATCAACCCACCCTATTTTGGATTTTGGAGTGCTGGCAGGCCGAGTTCCTCTATTCATTCCCAAGAGATGTTCTTATTGAACCCCATATTTATCTTTCAAGACCCCATTCAAATCTACACAGTCATCATCCTATTCAGTTGGAAGTGAGCCTGCTAAGATAAAATATGGGGTCTAAATAGTAATAATCCCAAGACTTATCGGCCCACCTACACAACCCGAAAAAAGAAACGTGGCGTCTCGGCTAAAGCTGAGGAAAAAATGGGATGGATTATCATTTAGATCCTTATTGTTATATTTTCTCAAATAAAACAATAATGTTATCCATTTGTACTTAATAGGTCAGTCCTTCACATTTTGAAATGACAAACATACCCTTGTTGTTTCGAACTTCTATCACTTGAGACGATGAGTACTACGGTCATTTTGAAGCAATTGAGGACCTATATGATAAATTAAAACAAACTACATCCTTATTTCGAAATTATGGAAGATGAACAACATATATGAAAAGACTGTAAAAAATTAAATTATTGCAGGAATCAGATCCAAATTGAAATTGTTTCCGAAACCAAACTCAGAATCTGGCGAATTGTTAAATTATAGAGAGAGAGGGGACATGGCGAAGAGTGCTAACGTGCGCGGGGAGGTTCTGTATCCTCTATTTGCCCTCTGTTTAACGATTAACGTTCTAGTGAGCGACGCCATATGGTTGAATCTACCGGCGACCGGAACCAAATGCGTGTCGGAGGAAATCCAGAACCACGTCGTCGTTTTGGCAGATTACGTCGTCGTTTCCGAAGACCATTCTCAAATTCCCACCATCTCCGTCAAGGTATATCAATTTTTAATTTTGTTTCATTATTTGCCGATCATTTTAGGTTTGAATTTTAATTTAGAAAGTTTGACTTTTGATTCGGTCAATTATAGGATTGGGTTTATGTATTTTTACTGTGAGGATAAATTTGGAAGGTTAAATGTAATGGCTTGTTATTTTGAGAATTATAAAAAAAAATTGATTTTTTATTAACAGGATAAGCTTGCTGTTCATTGATTTAGCATTAAATTTATTATCATATTGATTGTTGAAGATATTATATGTGTAATTAGGGAATTAGTGTGATTGAGAGTGGTTTTGGTCGGGTTTAAATTGCTAGCAGTGCTTGTGTTATTTTTGGTAGCGTTTGGTTAAAGTATGCAACACTGCTTTCAGGGATCAAGAAAGTATGTGTAGCACTTTCAGAAGAATTCAGAAGCATTATTTGATTGATGGTTTTTAAGAAAATAAATTTTCAGTCATAAATAATGCATTTGATAGGAAAAAGCAATCTGAGGAGCGTAATATATTCTATAAGCTTTTAACAATTAACAGATCCTAATTTTTGTCATGAGATCTTACTTGTAGTCATAGTTGTACATTTTGACTGTTGGAGTGTGATTTCTGTTACAAATAAGTTGTAGTTTTTTCTTTAATATTCATATTTCATTTGAATTGAACTTTTTAATGTGAAACTTCTTGTTTAGTTGAAATCGTGTGAGGCGATACTGTCCCCGCTTTTTTTTTTTTTTTTTTTTTTGCTGGCAATTTGTAAAAGTGGTTTGTTTTCTAAAATAGGTGACATCACCCTATGGAAACAATCTTCATCTCAGGGAGAATGTGACGTATGGTCAGTTTGCTTTCACGACTCATGAAGCTGGCAACTATCTGGCGTGTTTTTGGGTGGATGGCCATAATCCAGGAGGTGGTGATGTGAGTGTCAACATCGACTGGAAAACTGGAATTGCAGCTAAGGATTGGGAGTCAGTTGCGAGAAAAGAGAAACTTGAAGTGAGTAGTTTTAGCATATTTTATTGTTTCTTTGGTGTGAACCAGATTATTTATAAGAGTTGAGTTTAATTGTGTTTGAGTTAAAAATATCATGTGAATAATGTATAGCTGCTGCTCTCCTATCTTTTTAAATATAATTTTACTAGCTAGTACATAAAGCGGCATTTTGAATGGCCTAGAGCAAGTTACAGCACTAAAGTGGTAGTCTTTTTTTTTTTTTTTTGTGTAAACAACTTTAGGTTGATTAATAGAGTACAGACAAAACTTTTTCCTCTTCTCCAAACCCCATCCCTTTAGTAATTCGCATGTTTTTCTGAATTTTGTTTTCATCAGCTTTTAGAAGTAAATGAAGGGTAGATGTCTTAATAACTTTATCTATGCTTGTACTGCTCAGAATAAGCTTATGATGTTTTGAGAAATACTAATTGTATAGAGACAAAGTCTTAGCAATATTTTGGTATCTTCTGTTGTTCATGAAGAGCAAAGGATTGTCCTCATCAGTTTTGAAGTCTGATTTTTAAGTGTGCGTTAACTTGTTGACAATATGTTTTTTTTTTTGGCACTAAATTTCACCTTTTTATGTTATTGTTTTCGTTTGTCATTACCCTTGACCTAGTGTGATTTTGTCATGCGTTGCTAACAACAGGGTGTGGAGCTTGAACTGAGAAAACTTGAAGGAGCCGTAGAGGCCATCCATGAGAATCTACTCTATCTCAAGGCCAAGTAAGTTTGTTGTTGTAGTTGGACGTGATTAAAGGTTTCTTCATTATATTAAGCTGGCGGCAAATATTTATGCTTACAGGGAAGCAGAGATGAGGGAAGTAAGTGAAAAAACAAATTCAAGAGTGGCGTGGTTCAGTATCATGTCTTTGGGACTCTGTATTGTGGTTTCAGCTCTGCAGGTGTGGCACTTGAAGCGATATTTTCAGAAGAAGAAGCTCATCTAGATTTTCTACTCGCATGATATTCCTGGTTAAAAGAGCAAATTCTAGAATTTTTTTTTTTTTTTTTTGGTTCCATTTTCTGAAGAAATGAATACTGTAGTAGGAAATTTTGATACATTTACTCAGCATTCAGCATGCAGCTTTTAATATGATACGGAGAAATTCAATTCTTTATTTCTTAACCAGCATGAGGTCAATTATTTATTTATGATCATTGGTGGTAGGAATATGTTAAAGGTGATAGGATAATAGCAGTTTGATAACCAGTCATCAATTTCAGCTGGTTAAACTAGAGCTGCCGCAGATTTTGTGGTATCGCATCAAGGAATGAGTTGCGGAGCTCTTTTTCAAAAATGTAAATGAGATTGACTCCGCATGGTATCTTCTCATCTCTATAGTCTTTCGAAACCAGGAAAATTGCAACTTTTCCTTGGGTTGTGATTACGAGAAATCTATTTCAAGATCTTGTGAGAGTAAATTTCAAACCTGATCTTTGATTAACCCCCATTTGATGCAATGTCTTTACCACATGAAAAATTAAAACTTTAAAATGACAATTCTGCAGAAGCAATAGGGGATGTAACCTACTCTGTAGCTGCTGCAGTTCTGGGGGGAAAAAGAAGCCATTAGAGCACTAGATTGGGTTCTAAGGAGAGGCTGAAAACTGGGGTCTCTGCAAATTTCAAAACTCACCTAGAGCCTGCCAGTGAACCACAACTCTACTAGATGCAGCTCAAATAGACATCAGGCGATATCTTTTGCAGTTAACACAATCGGCATTAGGATTCTAATTACAAAGAGCATAGCTTCGAAACTGGCAGCAAGAAATCATAACTTGTGTATACATTTAATCCAAGTTAGTAGTCTACTCTAACTTAAGACATAGCATTGCAACCATATCTGCTACAGAGAAGTTGATGAACATAACATAAAAACTGCACATCGCAATTTGATTCAGAATGTTAAATATAACATTGGTCGAAAGAGAAAAGTAAAAAAAAAAAAAATAAAAAAAAAAAATGAAGAAATTGGTGTTATGAAACTGATTATTAAAGAATGATTAAAGCTTTTTAGTCAAATCAGCAGTCAAAACTGTTAATCAGGGAAATAATGTCAACTGAAATTGGATATGTAAAAAGGAATTGCCCCATGTAGGCCTTATTCAATTCTAACTATTTTGCGGTTCATGCATCTAAACCGGCAAACCTCATCAAAGAAATCATCTGAACTGCTGTGGCTGCTCTTCATTTGAAGAATTCTTATTACCATTGTCTTTAAATTTTTCCCATACTTCAACAGCGACTCAAGAGTGCTCATTTTCTGTTCGGCGTTTAATGGGGATCTCACTGTGATCTCCACCTCCTCCAGACATGGAATCACAAACCCCGACTCCACCTGCCAAAAAAGAGAGAGTATATATCTCCATTAGTATATCCAATCTAGAAGGCGTTAACTTAAGCGAATATTTTACAACAGTATGAGATCATCAACTCACGTTTTTCAGGCTGTTCTTCTGGCAAAGTGCAGCGAACATGGCTCCATGGATATAAAACTTTTGCAGTTTGGGATGGTTATTAAAGAATTCAACGAAATCAACCTCCGGAAAGGGTTGAAGGGTATCAAAGTCCCCGGTGAATTCAACCTTCATGTAGAGATGATTCACCTCACTTGCCCATTGAAGCATTTTGCTTATTGCATCCCAACACCACTGAACCCCTCTTAGGGTCAAGGACTCTAGGGCCGCAAGCTTTCCAAAATCAACCATGTAGACTCTCCCTACAGCATTTGCAGGAACATATTGTGAATTACACTTGCAATAATCAGCAAACTTTGCACCAAGGGAATTAAGGAATACTAGGAAGTAATAAATAACGATATAAAAGTTAATAATAACTCCAAATGAAGAAAATTACCTGCATTATTGGAAATTGACAGATTCCTCAAGGAATTTGTCTCTTGTACTCTAATCCAACTACAGCCTTGCACCTCAAGAAATTGAATTTCCGGACAAGAGAGAGAAAGTGAGCAGTTGCCTAAGCCATAAAAATCCAGCTTACACTGCTCCAAATGGGGCAACTCAATCGAAACTGACCTAACCCCTTCGCAGCCAAGCAGCAACAAGTTGGTCAAATTAGGACATGCCCCAAGTGCAGTGGACAATGCGGGATCCTCCAATCTCGCACCAACAATTTCAAGGTTTCGAAGGTTAGGGAAAACATCCCACTTGGGAGAATTTACCATTAGCACTCCCCAGAGCTTGAGGGACTCCAAATTTGCTGCACTGCTAAGGCAATCCAATTTCGAGGGGTTCTCCAGACAAGCCTGATAATCAGCAAGATTATCCATTCGAAGCTCAAGATGCTTGAGGGTTGAACCAGCAAGCATTAACCATGAGGCAAGGCCTGCCCTAGAGAACGGGGTATACGCAACAAGCTCCTCTAAACAAACAATAGAAGATATCATCTTCAACACGATGTTATCAGGACTATCATTACAACTATTGTTATCAAAAGAGTTTCGAGGAAAGTACAGTCTTTTAAGGTAAGGAATTGATTCCTTCCATCGCTTGGATACACAGTTACAAAGCGCGACGTCCCTGGCATTGTTAATGTGTGATAAAATGTATTGAACAATCGCATCAGGAAGGGACTCCATTCTGTGAGGATATCAGTCAAACAGTTTATAGTCAATAAGCAATAGTGCAGTTAATGTCAAACTAAAAGAATGTAATTAAATTGCAATAATTAACTAACATTAATCAACTCAAATAAGCTTGAATCTGAAATTTTTTATTATCCGGGAAAAAAAAAAAAAAAAAAAAGCTTATGCTTTCTTATAAATAAAGAAATGACATTACTTAGTTACAAATGAATCACAAAGATGGCACCAAATTGAGAAATCCATGTGAGAATTAAACATTTTAAGATAAACCCATATGAAATTCAAACAAATTATACAAAGAAACATGATATAGAATTGAAAGCTAAAGCAAAACCCATTTGTAGATTCATGTTAAAAGCTTCAAATGTACAATTCAAACTAATGTTCAAACAATTAAGACATGAATATAAGTAGCAAAAATGAAAATGGGGAGCTTACAAAAACAGCTACAAATGAAAAAGAACAAACTTCTTCAAGTAAACGAAATAGGAGGCGATAGTAAACAGATCTAAAAGCTTTGGCCACACCAATATTTTCAATCTTTAAAACCGAACCCTTGCTTCATCCTTTTTTATTTTTTAATATTTCAACAGATTTATGATTTATATAAAGAGAAGTATCAACTATCAAGAGAGAATCTGTGACTGTGTTTTCCTTTTTCTTTTTTTCTTTTTTATTTTTTTTAGGGCATGGAGCGCGAGGGCTTAAGGGTTTCTTTTTCAAAATTTAAAAAGTTTTTCATTTGAGCCCTCGTTAACGGGCATCAACTCAAAAACATGCAAAATGGCACCCTCGCTTGCCGCTTTCATTTTCAAAATTTTGAATTTTCTTACCGTTTCTATTGTCTGTATTTTATCAGGTAGGTCCCTACTTTTTAGTAATATCTCAAATAGTTTCTGAATTTTCTCACCGTTTCTATTATCAGTGAAAAAATACATATTTTTTTATCATCAAATGAAAAATTGATAAAATAAAAAATATTATAATATTTTCAGACTTTTCCTTTGTAGATCCTGATTTCGGTCGAGGTCCACAATTGAGAATGAGTAGAGGGGCACAAGCGAACCTGCAAAATAAGAATAGAGCAAAAGAGGTGGTTACTGCTCACCGGTGTGATAGAAACCGTAGGCACTCCGACGCTCAAGTTAGCCAAAGTATGAGAGGATCTAAGTCGAAAGGATTCAGGTGTTAGGATACCTAAACCACTGATCAATTGCCGTGAGGGCGGACTGTTGGATTTTATCTGATGATAGGAGTTGTGTATGGATCCCTCATTTTTCTTTGTCTTGCTCTTTTATAGGATCCATCTTCTGCCCGTTGGAGACTTCTTCAACGATGTATTCATTTAGGTCCTTTAGATCCCATAACCGTCGACTTCATGATGACGGTAATGAATTCGGATCCGCTTCCTGATCTTTGTAACTGGTGTCCGTTTGTCCGTCTTTAATGAATTTGGGCTCGTGAGGCGGCCCATGGATCTTCTTCTGGGCCTCGGGTCTTGCGGCTGGCTTTGTGGTAAAAGTCGATTTTACCCCTGGCCCAATTTTGGCCCGTACAGTTTGTCCCCTACTCTCTAAGTCTGGATTGTCCCCGACTTTGAGAGTATCATCTGTCGAATATATCGAGGTTTGTATGATTACTCCTCTGATTTTGGCGATGATATTGAGCTATTAACGTTTCGTTTTGCAATTTTTAAGAGAGAGATTTCAGGTCTACTCATCTTTGTCGTATGAGGTGAATAAGTTCACTGATTATGTTTGACTCGACATGAGACGTCAGGGATGTCCATTGGTCGACTCGGACCAGACGATGGCTAAGGACCACACTCGACATGTCGTAAGTGTTGAGTGTGTTAATGATTGTTTTTGACTCGACATGAGTCATCAGGGGTGTCTCTAGGTCGACTCGAAGCAGTTGGCTCAGGATCGCATTCGACATGACGTAGGTGTTGAGTATGACTGTCGAATGCATGGAGGATTGGTTTGGGAGGTTTTGGATCATTTCCGAGTAGCTCCTTCACAGCTGATGCCGAATGCATGGAGGATTTTATTGTTGATTGAATGTTTAGCCTTTGAACTGGGGGTACTCTTCGAGGTGAATGACGTTTTAGAGACATACTATCTGAAGGAACATTTGAATGAGAAAGGAAGGTATACGTTGATTCTTCGTCAAAGAAATACGCAATTAGTCACTGGATTGCCAACTAATGATAGGGGAAATTGGCAGTCTTATTATTTCTTTGTGAAGGGTGAGGGTATATTTGGATCGGCCGGGGCTGGTCGAATCCCGGAATTTTGGTGTTTGTCGAGTGAGTAACGAGCTCTCGCTTTACTTCAATCTTTGAGTCGTTCATTTGTCTTTGAATAACCATGATCTTATTGTTGCAGGTCCTCTACGGAACAAGTCATTCATCAAGACTGCGTGTACGACCTCCAACACCAAAGCCATTTTGTCACTGCCGGCCGAGAAAAGTGATTGCAAAACTATTTTAACGGAAAAGAGGTTAAGGTCGACTCCAATGTGGAAAGAAATCTTTCACCGAGAAGGTAAAGTTCTGGCCTTATGTAACGATGTAACGACGTTTTGTCCGTGATAAATAGTAGATGGTCGTGTCAAAAGTTATATGGGGGAAATAGATATCGAGAGCCCTTAAAATCCGAGGAATTTTTATGCGCAGAGGAAATGATGACTGGGCCCTTCACCGTAGCTTCACTTGATGAAATGAAGAGCCGGAAAAAATCAAGGAAAATGAAGAAGAAAGAGTCGGAGGCTGGAAAAGAGGCTGGGTCTCAACAAAGAGAAATTGAAGCGGAGAAGGTGAAGTCGACCGCGACGATTTCTGCTGGGAAAAATAGAAGGTTTGTTCCCGAGGTCGAGGAGGAATATGACTCTGATAACCTTACCTTAAAGGTTCCACGGGAGTCGACTGCTATATCCGATCCTTCAAGTATCGATTCATTCGTAGGGGGACTTCTCCTCGAGGGGGATGAAGTAAGATTGGCACAGATTGGTCCCTCGGAAGTCATGAAGAAAGCCATCGCACTGAATTATCAAGTAAGTAGCAACCTTAGTTACTATTATATTACTATTATTATTATTATTTTTTTTTAATACTCGGCTTTCGTAGGCACTGGAATGCAGCCTATTCATGCGTAAAAATGTGGAATCTAATCAACGGAGGACAAAGGAGTTGGAGAAATCGCTGTCGGTGATGAGGAAGGAGTCGTCAGAGTTGAAGTCTGGAATCATTGCTTCTCAAAGGAATGAAAGAGCTCTTGAGAAAGAATTGAAGGAAGTTAAGGCTGCTTTGCAATTGGAAAAGGAAACCGCTGAATTGACAATCGACAACTACAAAAAAGGTTTCGAAAATGTGAAGAAAGAGAAGGAGTTATTGTTAGAGCAAATGAAGGATATCGCCATTGATTCCATGATGAGAAACATGTGTGATTTAATGAGGGATTTCTTGGCTGGGAAACATGTCGACTGGAAACCTGAGAAGTGGATTAGAGAATATGAGAGGCGTGAGGCCGGGGTCTCTTCTTCGACAGAGGATGATCTTGAAGAGAAATGATTGGAGGTTGAATCAAAGAAGAATGGGGCGGAGACAGACACACTTGCCGTTGCCGAAATGGAGGAGGTCGGGAGAAATTTGGGGGGGAGGAAGTCGTGGAGGAAGCTACTGAAACCCAAGGTGATGCGCCCGCCAGTCTTCCTGCGGCTACCGATGAAGCACCAGACAATGTCTAGGTTGTTTAGGTCTAAAGTTAGCTTTAAAATGTCGTATGAAATTAATTCGATGGTTTTGACAAGAGAAAAGTGATCACATTTTGTATATGCTCTCTACGTCGTATGAGATTAGAAGAACAATATTGTGACGTGCTGTAAATGTCGGTTGAAATGTTAATGTGACAAACTTTTATTGCTTTTATTCGAATGACTTTTGCTTATTCCTTTATTCAATCTTAACAAAATAACTAACTGAACATATAACTGGAAACAAACAAACAACAAACATAAGGGTTACCGGTTAAATCGCTTAAGATGCATTGCGTTCCAACTATTGCGTACGAGAGCCCCTTCTAAATTATGTAGCTTGTATGCACCTTTCCCAACGACTTTCGTGACGAGGTAAGGGCCTTCCCAATTCGGACCCAATTTCCCATCGCCTACTTCCTTGGTGTTCTGGAACACTCTCCGTAACCCAATCTCCAGCCTTGAAATTCCTACTTCTAACGTTTTTGTCGAAGTATCTGGCCATTCTCTGTTGATATGCGGCCAGTCGAATGGAAGCTCGGTCTCTCGTTTCTTCAATCGTGTCGAGATTGAAATTCATCAGTCGTTGATTGTTTTCTTCGTTGAGATATTGGTAGCGTGTTGAAGGAATGACTTCTTCTGTTGGTATTACGGCTTCCGTTCCAAATGCTAATGCGAATGGGGTTTCGCCTGTTGAAGACCTCGTCGTTGTCCTGTATGACCATAATACTCCTGGCAGTTCGTCAGCCCAGGCTCCCTTAGCTTTCTCCAACATTTTCTTCAGGGTGTTCATTATCGTCTTGTTGGATGATTCGGCTTGTCCGTTCGCCTGTGGAAAGCGAGGGGTGGAGAAGTTCAACTTTATGCCCCAATTCCTGCAGAAGTCTTGAAAGTGGTGGCTAATGAACTGTGCTCCGTTGTCGGTCACTATCTCCTTTGGTATGCCGAATCGGCAGATGATGTTTCTCCACACAAAAGTTTGGGCTTCCTTGTCGCGTATTCTGGCAAATGCTTCTGCCTCTATCCACTTTGAGTAGTAGTCTGTCATTACAAGCATGTACACTCGTTGGCCAGGTGCCGTTGGGAGTTTCCCAACAATGTCCATCCCCCATTTCATAAATGGCCATTGCGACAAGATGGGGTTCAGTTTCTCCGGAGGGAGGTGAGGTATTGGTGCGAATCTCTGGCATTTATCGCACTTCTTTGTGTATTCAGAAGAATCGAATCTCATTGTAGGCCAGTAATATCCTGTCGTGTGCGCTCGTTGGGCCAAGCTCCTGCCACCAGAATGATTCCCACATTCCCCTTCATGCAACTCAGACAGAACATGTTGCGCTTCGTTAGGAGCGAGACATTTCAAGTAAGGTCCTGTGAACGATCTTTTTAACAGATGTCCGTCGTACAACACAAATCTGGCTGACTGTCTCTGAATTTTCTTTGCTTGAATTCTATCGTCTGGAAGTGTGCCGTCTTGCAGATACTTTATGATCGGTGTCATCCAACTGTCGACAGTGTCAAGCGCCGCGACAATCGTTTCTTCATTACAAATCGCGGGCCAGTTTAAGTACACGATTGGAATCGTTCGTGACTCGTTCCCCTCCATTTTCGAACCAAGGGTTGCTAATGCGTCAGCCTGGCAGTTTTCGCTTCTTGGGACCTGTATGATGGAAAATTTCTCAAAGGTCGATCGTAGGTCTCTTACCTTTTGTAGATAAGAAGCCATGGCTTGTCCTCTGGCTTGATACGACCCTTCAATCCGGTTCACAATCAACTGGGAATCAGTTTTTACTTCAATATCTCTAGCCCCCAATTCTTTAGCTAGTGACAGCCCAGCTACTAATGCTTCATATTCTGCCTCGTTATTCGTAACTCGAAATCCGCACTTGATCGCTTGCTGTATTAATGTCGCCGGTTGGAGTTATGAGCATGACCCCAAGACCGTACCCTTTTTTATTACTTGCCCCGTCGACCGCTAATTTCCAAGGTGTCTTTTGCTGGATGCAGTTGATATTGACTTCGGTTGCCGTAAGTAAACTGGGGGTGAAGTCGGCTACAAAGTCAGCCAGCGCCTGAGATTTGATGGCGGTTCTGGGCTGGTAAGTGATGTCGTGCTCTCCGAGTTCGATTGCCCACTTCATCAACCGTCCTGACATTTCCGGTTTATGAAGTATCCTTCTCAAAGGATAGGTCGTGTACACCGTGATCGGGTGCCCCTGGAAGTATGGTCTGAGTTTTCTTGCTGCGGTAACAAGGGCGAAGGCTAATTTCTCCATCAAAGGGTAACACGACTCTGCACCCAACAGCGCTTTGCTCACGTAGTAGACTGGTTGTTGGTCTCATGCCTCTTCTCTTACTAAGACTCCACTGACCGCCTACTCCGAAACACCCAAATATAGGAAAAGTCTCTCCAAGTCGTGTGGTTTGGACAGCAAAGGTGGTGTGGTGAGGTACAATTTGAGCTTTGTCAGTGCTTCCTTACAGGCGGGTGTCCAATCAAAGCTGTTTCCTTTCTTCAAGGCTGAAAAGAACAAAAAGCTCTTATATGTAGATTTGGAGATAAACCTATTTAGAGCTGCGATTCTCCCAGTTAGTCTCATGACATCTTTTGGGCTGGAAGGAGATGGGATGTCGAGGATCGATCTGATCTGGTCCGGATTCGCTTCGACCCCTCGCCGAGTGACCACATACCCCAAAAATTTTCCTGAAGCAACACCGAAAGCACATTTAGTTGGATTTAGTTTCATTCCATACCTATCCATGATGTCGAATGCTTCTTTCAGATGATTTAGGTGCTACTCCGATTTGATCGACTTCACCAGCATATCGTCAATGTACACTTCCATTGTTTTCCTAATTTGGCCGTCGAACATCTTGTTGATGAGTCTTTGATATGTTGCTCCCGCGTTCTTTAGGCCAAAGGGCATGACTTTTAACAGAAAATTCCCTTGTTGGTTACGAAGGCTGTCTTTTCTTGATCGCCCGGGTGCATGAAGATCTGGTTGTAGCCTGAGTATGCATCCATGAAACTTAATAGCTCATGTCCCGCCGTCGCGTCGACCATAGAGTCTATGTGCGGAAGTGGAAATGAATCCTTTGGACAGGCCTTATTCAAATCTGTGAAGTCGATGCAAACTCTCCATTTCCCGTTCTTTTTCTTCACCACAACGACATTCGCGAGCCACTCCGGAAATTGGACTTCTTTTATAGCTCAATTCTCTAATAACTTCTGGACTTCTTCGTCGATGATCTGGTTCCGTTCTGGGGCAAATTTTCTTCTTTTCTGCCTAACTGGGGCATACTCTGGATCCACATGCAATTTGTGGGTCATGAGCGTTGGGTCGATCCCTGTCATATCTTTGAGGGACCATACAAAACTGTCGTGTCGGCTCTTCAGAAACTCTGTGATATCGGCTCGGAATTTCGGATCTAATCCATCGCCAATTAGCGCCTTGTGATCTTCGAACTGTGGATGAATTTGAACCTCGTCGAGCTTCTCTATGTTCGGTAACGTCGGCTCTGTAACTCGAGGTTCAATCTGTAATTGCTATGCTGACTCGTCCTTCGCTTTCAGAGTTGTTTGGTAACAGCTCTGGATGCCAACATGTCGCCTCTGATTTCTTGTACTCCCCATTTAGTAGGGAATTTCATCACCTGATGGTAGGTTGAGGAAACCGCTCTCATGTCATGAATCCAGGGCCTCCCCATTATCAGGTTGTAGGCGGAAGGGCATTCCATGACTAGAAACGTAGTCATTTTTTTGATTCCAGCAACGTATACTGGAAGTGAGATTTCTCCCATCGTGAACTTCTGTTCCCCACTGAACCCGATCAACACTGTCGTACGCTGATTGATTTTATCCAACTCTGTCCCCATGTCGGCGAGGGCGCTTGCAAAAATTACGTTTGCCGAGGAACCTGTATCGATCAACACCCGTTTGACCAAGAAATTCGCCACCTGCAAGGAAATGACCAGTGCATCATGGTGCGAGTTTAGGGTATGAGAATTTTCATCGTCTGGGAATTCCAAGGTCAATTTTGTGAAGGTTTTTTCTACAGACATTGCAGTATGAGAAACATTATTGATCAGAGCCCTTGTATGTCGCTTGGCAGCCGAGTAAGTAGTTCCACTGATTCCCGAACCTCCTGAAATAACGTTGACTGTGTTATTTATAGGTGGTGGTAGGACAGGATCTTCTCCCTGGTTGGTTTTTTCCTCCCTTCGTGACATGGTTGCCTTTCCCTTATCTGTTAGTAAGTCCCTGAGGAAGCCTTTGTTTAGTAACTCCAAAACCTCTAATCTCAAGGCCACGCACTCTGCTGTCGTGTGACCGTAGTCCCTGTGGAACTCACACCACTTCCTGGTGTCTTTTTTCGTCGAACTGTCTCTGCTGCACGGAGGCCACTTTACTTCATTCCCCATCTTCTTAAGCACGGTGACCAGTTCCCCTGGAGAAATCGTAAAGTTGTAGCCCGGTAGCCTGGGTTTGCTTGTTGGTTGCTCGTCCCTATGTGGCCTTTGTCTTCTGTCGACATTTGTGTAGTATGGTCGCCGCTCACCCCTTGGTTGGTTCCTCATTTCCCTATGAGAATGGATATTGCTATCGTGCAGCCTGTGAGCAGCAGGCCTTCGGTCAGTTCGGGTATTCGCAACATCTTCCCTTCTGTTGTTTCTTTTATCTTCTTCCCACCTTATTTCTACATGGGCCCGTGCCATTACGTGTTCCATGTTGAAGCATCGAAATTTCGTCAATTTCTTGTAGAGTCTGCTGTCATAGAGCAATCCGTTCCGAAAGGCTTCTACTGCTGTAGGTTGGTGGAGATCTGGGACTGTAATTCTCTCTCGGTTGAATCGAGCAACGAAGCTTCGCAGAGATTCTCCCCTTCACTGCTGTATAGAATTAAGGTCGTCCGAAGTTTTCTCTATTTTGCATGAACTTGCAAAGTGTTGCACAAAACTTGTCAGCTAGCTCTTGGTAGGACTCGATTGATCGGTAGGGTAGGTTGATGAACCAAGTAATAGCAGGTCCTGCCAGAGTCTCACCAAAGCATCTACACATTCCAGCCTCCCACTGACTTGGGGACAGGCCGGTGGACATCATCTTGTATTTGTAGTGTACGACATGGTCATCTGGATCGGCAGATCCATTATACGGCTTCATCTCCGGAGGGCTGAATTTACGGGGCAGATCGACAGCAACGATCGACTCCGCAAATGGGGTATCAGAAATCGCTTCGGTCCTACTTTTCCTGACTGGCAACTTTACCCCTGGTAGTCTCGACATTATTGCTTCCTTGAATTCGATCATTTCCTTTCTGATAGAGGTGGCAATCTGTTGGGTTGGATCGACGAGAGAGATCGGTTCTTGCGAAATAGGCTGTTGATTGTTGTTTGGACCTTCTGTCATAAGCGGGATTGTTGGGTTGCTCTGGTCGTCTGGATTGCTTGTTTGGCTCAGAGTATTAGTATGCGGAGGATTGGATGACATCTGCTCCATCTTTCTCTGTAGACTGTCATTGGCGCTCTGCATCGTTTGATTTTATTCTTCTAGGGCTTGCAACCGTTCTTGGAGCATGGCAAGCTGTGCCATCATGGGATTTGGGTTTTGCTCATTGCTTGAGGCCATTTGCTGTGTTGATGTGTCTTACTTTTACGAAATTCGCTTGGTAGGCCCCACGGTGGGCGCCAAATTGTAGATCCTGATTTCGGTCGAGGTCCACAATTGAGAATGAGTAGAGGGGCACAAGCGAACCTGCAAAATAAGAATAGAGCAAAAGAGGTGGTTACTGCCCACCGGTGTGATGGAAACCGTAGGCACTCCGACGCTCAAGTTAGCCAAAGTATGAGAGATCTAAGTCGAAAGGATTCAGGTGTTAGGATACCTAAACCACTGATCAATTGCCGTGAGGGCGGACTGTTGGATTTTATCTGATGATAGGAGTGTGTATGGATCCCTCATTTTTCTTTGCCTTGCTCTTTTATAGGATCCATCTTCTGCCCGTTGGAGACTTCTTCAACGATGTATTCATTTAGGTCCTTTAGATCCCATAACCGTCGACTTCATGATGACGGTAATGAATTCGAATCCGCTTCCTGATCTTTGTAACCGGTGTCCGTTTGTCTGTCTTTAATGAATTTGGGCTCGTGAGGCGGCCCATGGATCTTCTTCTGGGCCCCGGTCTTGCGGCTGGCTTTGTGGTAAAAGTCGATTTTACCCCTGGCCCAATTTTGGCCCGTACATCCTTCACGTTGACCATAAATAATTTCCCTAAAAAATTTTATAAATACAATACAATTCATATTGCGCGAAACATAATATTATATATTAATACATTACACTACAATATAATTAAGTACAATATAATACAATCCAATACAATTCAGCGGACTAAATGCACATACAGTGTACTTGAATGGTTTAGGCTCGTATTCATCAAGTTTATGGGATGGTTTATGATCATTTTTTTTAGTGGAAAAATTATAATCTTTTTCTTTTTGTGGCTTTCACTGATTTAGAGGCAAGAAATGATGATTGTATCTTGTATACCAATTAGAATTCGGTTGTAAAATGGGGGCATGATTATGTTGGGAATTATGATGCTTTCTTTATTTTTATATTGACATATAATAATATGTGACATATAATTTGATTTTAATTACTTATATCTTGTTTATATCACATGTCATTAGATAATATTGTCAATAAATATAAAGAGAGAAAAAAACAAGAAAGTAATCATTATCCTTAAGTTGGAACGTAATATTACCGTTTATTATTATTAATTAACAATTTAAATAAAAAAATATGAACAATAACACAATGTAAAGAAAGGAAACGAATAATTCTTCTTATATCTGAGTAAATTTATGTATGATTTGTGAATCCATTTTCTTGTTGGTTATTGAAACACATCGTGTACCGATAATTTTATGTTGTTGAAGTTTGTCTTAAATAGGCTTAGTCTTAAAATATCCTAAACATTATATTCAAGTGTGTATTGACATCATTTATGATGTTATTAATGAAAGTGTTCATTAACTTTCATAAAAAAGTATTAAGATAAAGCAAATAGGAGAATATCTATATAATAATTTTATTCATTTAAAAAGTGTTAAAAACAATGAGATGCGCTCTCATTATATAGTTATAAAATCATAGCATGCAATAACACTATAAAAAAACTCGAGATTACAGACCGAATATTTGATCGGTAATCACGATTACCAATCGAAAACCGATCGAAGACATTCAGTCGGTATTTGACTCGTCGGTGATAAATTACTTATCGAAATAGAGTCGTTCGGTAATTTACATACCAAATTACCGACCGACTATATTCTAATCGATAAAATTACCGACTGAATAAATAAATAAATAAATTTTACCGATCGAATTGTAATTCTATCGATAAACTCACTACATTTAAAAAAATATGGGTCTACCATGGGTGGGCCACAAACCCGAGCCTTAGTACCACCCAAATGCAGGCACAAAATAAGCCCACACAAAATTGAATTTTGAATCATTGACCTCAAAATTGAATGTGTAACACAATTGTCATTTGGTTATGACATGTTTCTTGTTATAATATATATATATATATATATATATATATATATATATATATATTAATAAAAAAAATCACTGACCGACCGTTATTTGGTCGGTAAAATGACTAATTTTTTTATAATTAATATTCTTTTAATGACCAAATAAATATTCAGTCGCTATTTATTATCATTTATCAACCGAAATTTCGGTCGGTAATTATTGACTGCATAAAATAGCGTCAAATTAATCTTTTGCGTCGTATTACAGTCTGAATCGGGTGGTTTAACGTTGGGTTTTCCAACATTTCAAAAAAAACTATTTTATGTGAGTTAGAAATTAATGAGTAAAACATATTAATGGTAAAATAATTTTAACATTTATGTTGATGGAGATTTCTGCAACTAAGGTATTTGAACAGTTCGGCGAGGGCAAAGATGGAATTTCCCTTTTTATGAAGGTAAGATGTTCGGAGGTATTGGTCAGTTCTCGGACAGTAAGAGAGCCCGGACATTGTTTCCCGGATTTGGCCGACCAGATGACACAACGCAGTGCAAACTTCAAAGGCCGACAACATCAAAGCCGAGGCCGACCATATTAGTCCAGTAGCTCGGTTTGGGGTTATCTTTCCTTCTGAGATAGGTTGATGAGCTCGGATATTATGGTTCGGGACAGGAGCAGTCAGAGGGTTCGGCAAGTCTATTGGTCAACCTATTGGCGACCGACGCGTGATCATGATAGTTTGGACTTTTCCTTCCGAAATCTACTTTCGTACTAGAAATATTACATGCTGTCATAATGAATGATAAAGTATGACAATGTATTTTTACGGCGTGGTGTGACAGGAAATCAGATGGTAGGCTTTACTTTCAGCGAGGCAGTTGGGGGAGAAAGCATGTCAAATCGCCGGAAATCTTCAACGTTGACGTCATAAAGATATGAGAATAAAGTCGTGTATTGATTAGTATATAAGGGAGGGCTGATCTCATTTGTAGGGATTGGAAAAATTTTCATTCTAACATTATTTATAAGAAACAATACAAAGAGAACAACCAGCTCGGATTCCCTTAGACCACGTTTGAAAATAGGTCGGTCGAGCTCGGTTTGGTAATAAAAACATCCCCCTTTGTACCGGTGGACGTAGGCAGGACTTGCTCCGCCGAACCACGTTAAACTCTCTTGTCGATTTTTATGTTTTCTTTGCCTTTTTGCTACATTTACTTTTGGTCTCTCATAACTAAACAAATTCAAGGTTGAATGAGGGTTGTCTCGAAACTGCCCCTGTGACGAAAATCACTTGTCAACAGTTGGAGCCGTCTGTGGGGAAAGAGCAAAAAGCAACTTGCGTAGTAAGACGATGGCAGAAGACGGGCACCATAGATTGTCGGAGAGTTCAACAACAGAATGGATTGAAAAAATGGAGGAAAATATGAGAAAGGATAGGGAGGAGAACCAGACTCTCATGGAGACCATGTTGGAGAAGCTGGAAAGACTGGGAAAAATGAATAATGAAAGGATAGAAGCTGGTCCAAGTCAGAGGAGAAACGAGATAACGGAAGGAAAGGGAGTGGTAGACATAAGCGGAGATGATGAACCCGGGTGGAAGGATCCCAATACGGTGGGGTCGGTTGTAATAGCGAGAGTCTTACGGGCGGAAAGAATACGGGAAGAAGAATATGAGAGGCGGACTCTAGAGTCCTCCAGTAATAGCTCACGCTATAAGAATGGGGAAGATAGAAGACACGGTGGAGGGGATCGAGAGGTATCTAGTCACAGAACACGTCATGCTCGGAGTGGCAGGCGTGGAGAAATTCGCGAGAGACAACGCGAGGCCACTGACAACCATATGAAAGCTTGGTTTAGAAATGAGATGAAAAAATGGGAAGATAACTTGAAGGCAGATAAAGGAGATAGTCGAGACGGGGAGGCGGCATCTCCCTTTACAGAAGAAATCTTGTTAGCAGAATTTCCTAGGCGGTTCACCATGCCGTCTACGAGCTTATACATGGGCCATACCGACCCTAAATCCCACATTGAAAGTTTTGTTTTGCTGATGGAGGTCCAAGGAATGGTGGTAAAGGTCATCTGTAAGGTTTTCCCTTTAACCCTGAGTGGGCCCGCCATTTTGTGGTTTAAAAGTTTGACTCTGAGAAGTCTCAGCAGTTTCTCTTAACTCAAGAAGTCATTCGTCCAATATTTCAAAGAAATGTGTGTCCCAAATTGACAGTAGGAGAGTTAAGGTTGATGAAGCAGAGGGATGATGAGTCTCTAAAGAACTTTATTGAAAGATACCACAATTTAGTGCTCGAGGTCGAGGCGTACGAGTCATCGGACGCGCTGGAAAGTCTCAAGGGAGCCCTTAAGATAGGGAAGTTGTGGACTCACCTGAGGGTTCAGGACATCTCGGATTACGCCACTGCCCTGGAGTTGGCCAGAAAGTTTATGTTAATGGAAGAAGAAAAGAAAGTCGCCCGGATGAAGGAATTCAAAAAGAAAAAATGTTGAGGCCGAAGTTACCACGGGGGCCGGACAGAGAGTTGAGGAAGCCACCTCCGAGACAAAGGGAATTCAAACCAATGCCTCTTAGCAATGTACCGCAGGAGATGAGGGTTCAAGCTCAAGTAGAGGGCCATGGTACACACCTTTGAACAAGCTGTTGGCTCAGATCGTCAAGGAAATCCATGGTAGGGGCCTCCTGGTGGAGTCGGATCTGAGGAAATATCCGGTGGAGAATAAGAGTGAGCAATCATATTGTGTGCATCATAACATGAGGGGGCACACGTCAGAGGGTTGTAAGGACCTGTAGGAGCAAGTGGAAAACCTGGCGCAGAACGGCTATCTGAATGATTACATCGACCAATGGGCCATGTCGACCCGATAATGGCAAGAGCATAGACAAATGTATTCCATCGCTGGCGGGAGGACACTGGCCGGAGATTCGAACCGATCGAGGAAGAATTACAGTCAGATTCGAGGATCAGAGGTATTAGCGATGGAGCGGGCTCTAGGGGTTCATAGAGGTCGGTCGGTCCTTATAATATTCACGGATGAGGATACCCATGGGGTGAGTTTTCCTCACGACGATGCCCTGGTAATCAAAGCATTAATTGAAGGGGCCGATGTAGATAGGTTATTGGTGGATTTGGGGAGTTCGGTTGACATAATCTCTAAGGAAGTCTTATATGGTATGGGGGTGGAGTATGCAACTATGACTCAGGACGGGACCCCCATGTACGGGTTTGGAGAAGCAGCAGTCGTCCCCTTGGGAATAATACAGTTGGCCATGACGATCGGGACTTTCCCCCGCACCCGGACGATCATGATGGATTTCACAGTGGTAGACTGTATGAGCAGTTACCAGGTCATTATGGGTCGGCCTTTCATGATTAAAACAATGGTCGCCATATCATGCTATTATTTGAAATTGAAGTTTCCCACCCGAGATGAGATTGAGATAGTGTGTGGAAGTCAAAAGTAGTTAGGAGTTGTTTCGCTACCGTCTCAAATGAGACTCTTTGTGTCGAGAAAGATAGCCGGAAGAGGAGAGAAAGTCTATTGGTCGACCTCTTGGCGACCGGCGCGTGACCATGATAGTTTGAACTTTTCCTTCCGAAATCTACTTTCGTACTAGATATCTTACAGGATGTCATCATTAATGATAAAGTATGACAATGTACTTTTACGGCGTGATGTGACAGGAAATCAAAGGGTATGCTTTAATTTCGGCGAGACAGTTAGGGGAGAAAAGCATGTTAAATCGTCGGAAATCTTCAGCGTTGACGTCATAAAGATATGAGAATAAAGTAGTGTATTCATTAGTATATAAGGGAGGGATGATCTCATTTGTAGGGGTTGAAAAAATTTTCATTCTAGCATTATTTGTAAGAAACAATACAAAGAGAACAACCAGCTCGGATTCCATTAGACCACGTTTGAAAACAGGTCGGCCGGGCTCGGTTTGGTAATAAAAACAACATCCCCTTTGTGCCCGTGGACGTACGCAGGACTTGCTCCGCCGAACCACGTTAAACTCTCTTGTCGATTTTTGTGTTTTCGTTGTCTTTTTGCTACATTTGTTTTTGGTCTCCCATAACCAAACAAATTCAAGGTTGAAGGAAGATTGTCTCGGGAGGGTTATCTCGAAACTGTCCCTTGAATGAAGATCTCCCGTCAATAATTTCAAATGGATGAAAATTTTAGATAAAATAAAGTCTAAAATAAACACTCAACTTTACATTAAATAGTTTTAACGCGCAAATAGAAGAAGATTAAGTTTGTTTTTGTTTTTTTTTTTGTTTTTTAAAGAAGTAGATGAAGTTATTATAGGGTTGGATTATGTTGAAATAAAGGAATTTGAATTCAATATTTAGTTTAATTGTGTTAAATTTTTAGCTCAAGTCCGAAACAAAGATGATGAATTTGGCTTAACTCGAGGGTATTTTTGAATTAGATAGGGGTTTCATAATTTTAATAATAAACAAGAAATTATGGTTTGATAGGATAAAATGAAGGGTCAAACATCACTACTCTCATTTTAAATATACATTTTGGGCTCCCAATGTAAAAAAATAAAAATAAATAAATTGAGATAAACGAAATAATATATCAACATCATTGTTTATTTATTTGTTGTGAATAAATTTTTTTAATGAAAAATACAAAGTTAGTTTATACTGTTAATAAACTCTTAGTGTCTGTTTGGTATTACTTTTAGTAGAGATAAAATCACTTTTTTAATTTCAAAAGTTATTTTCAAAATTTTTTTATGGTGTTTAGTTATATTTTAAATAAATTTTTTGATGATTAAAAATATATTTTACATTTGCTAGAAAAAACTCAAAATCTGGGCTTTTGGGAGTATAATTTGTAAATTTTTTTTAAAATGTTAAATTATCTATAATATCCATATTTAATTTAACAATATTATTTCATTTTTTTCATAACACAATTTAAAAAATCTTATCCAATAAACTAATTTTAAATTTTTTAATAAAAATTCCCACTTACAACCAAACACAAAAATTTCATTTCTAAAAACTCTACTAATAAAAACTTTACTTGAATAAGATATATTTAAAAAGTTATATTAAACAGACTATTAAGCTTCTGTTGATATACATTTTTAAATAGAATTTATTTAATAATATATTTTTAAAAAACAAAAAAAAAATTAGTTGTTTGATTGTCAAACAAAGGGTTTATTTAAAAAATTTATAAAACTTAAACATACATTTTTTTTGAAATTATTTTATAAAAGGAATAAACTAACTTATAATATCTATTCTTAAAAAATCCAAAATTTAAGCTTCTCGAAAGCATACCAAACATGCACTCAAGATTATTATCCCATCATAGCACATGAAATATTCAAGTGATGTGCAATGCATGCACATAATTAGTCTCATTAATTACAAAATACTTGAAGATAATTGGGCCACTTTGAAATCGTTGAAAACTCTGTGGCCAAATCATTAATTCCGGACTTAAGTATAGCAGATAAAACTCCCGACTATCTAGGCTCTTATGAGAATCACACTCATTGGATTCAAACTCATGACTTCAAAGTGAGATTCTGAACCCAACATCACCAAACCATGACACTTAAAAATATTATGCTAATAATGATTAATGAATAGATTCATAGAAGTATTATGCAAGTAAATGACCATAATCCCACTTATGAATTTCATTTTTGGTTTGTCACAACTCACGAGCAAAGCTCAAAGAGGGAAAAAAATTCAAAAGGAAAGAGAAACTTTGCACATTATTATTGAGATTTTTTTTTTTTTTTTTAAAATGTAAAATTTCATCATTCATTTCTATTAATATTGTTAAAATTATTTATGGGCGACATCTTTTATAGACAGTCATAGTCATTCTCTACTATTAGGTAAAATGCAAATTATAAGTTGTTGTTTAGTTGTTTTTTTGAAAGTGATATTTTGCAAAAAACAAAACAAAACAGATCACCAGTTATTTTCAGCTTTATTTTTTTTTAAAGATTATTATCATTTCACTAAAACTGATAAATAACAAATGAGTAAAAAAAAATAATGAGATATAATATTTTACTATTATATTTTTACAAAATTAAATTCTATTATTAGTAGCTTATATTTTACTATAAGAAGTTATAAGTGTAATATTTTATTACCGTAGTAAAATAAAAGTTTTATAAATATATAATCGTGAAATATAAAATTTTTATAATAAATATAACTTTTTTAAAGATATAATATTTTTTTTTTTACAAATTTATAATCAAGAATTTATTAGGACCTTATAGTTGCATTACTTAAAGTAACTTATTTGTTCATAGACAAAACTGATTCGAAATTGTTTTTCCAAAAAAATAATTTTACAAGATTCTACTAGCCAATGATTGAATACCACATTACTTCATATGCAAATGTTATTAGAAGACCTATAAAAAATTCTAAACCTCTTTATAACAATTTTAATAATTTTAAAAAGTACTTTAACAAATTTTAGAATACTTGAAATTCACCTATATTTTCACAAACTATTAGGAGATATAAATGGGGGTTTTAAAGAAAAGATATAAATCCATTCAAAAAAATTAAATCTTGAAAGAGAAGATTTTAATGAGGTAATGACCATCAAAAAAATTGAAATATTGTGATTAATATAATAATTAATTTAAAGTTGAGTATAGTTCAATGAAGATAAACAATTTTGAAATAATTTGTTTAGTCCTATTAAAAAAAAATATTCATCTCACTCTTTATATGAGTAATTCTTTGATAGAACGGATGCATGAATGACGTGATATGATATCACCAACAAATTAATAAATGACATGTATGATTTAATATCCATATTTTTATTATTATTTAAATATTTTAACACACTTAATAATAAATTATTAAATTATTACATAGATAATATCATATTTTCATTATATTGTAGATTTTCCGTCCCTTATATACCTTTTCTCCTTTGCTTCTCCTCGACGTTCGGTAGCCAAATAATAATTAATAAAATGATTAAAATCCACTAGGAGAGTGTTAAAGTGAATAACACTGAAATAAGTTCACTTTTTTGAAACCCCAAGGGTTGCAGTGGTAAAGACTTTGGGCTTGAGTAATTTATTTACTCTCAGGTTCAAAGTTCGAATCTCACTAGATACATTTCCTTGAGGTCATACCCCATGGTGTTAAAAGCCAGCGACTTACCATGATCTGTGTTGGGAAACTTATAGGGCACGGGGCACAGGTCCCGGAGATTAGTCGAGGTGCGCGTAAGCTGGCCCGGACAAATTATCCAAAAAAAAGTCCACTTTTTGGTAGCAATAACATTCGAATCATTGTATTTTTACATTTTCTCAATTTAGAACATAGTATTTTCATTTATAGTAACAGGTCCTTGAATCCTAGCAAAATGACCAAAGATTGGGGTGAAACAAACGATACCTAATTAAGGAACGGGGGAGGTCACGTAGCAGCACGGGCCGTTGAAAAAAAATTGATTCTTTTTACTGCATAAACTTTACGTAAATCACGATCATCGGATCGCGACCCAACAATTGTGATTGTGTCACGTGACACTGGAAGCGTTGCAGTAAATTTATAAAATTACTATAGAGCTCCCGAACTCCCAAATCAAACCATTGGATTTAGTGTTACAGTTAAATTTATTTACTAAAGTTCAATCTTTCATGAATCGATTAGTCTGGTTCATCGACAAATTAAATGAAAATAAAAGTATCCACTAAATTATGATCAAATTCGGCAAAAAAAAAATTTGAAATTGATTTGAACAAAACAAGATCATATCTTAAATTCAATTTGAATAATCACAAGCTAGTCGATTTTTAGTCAGCATAGTTCAGTGAAAAACTGAATCTGGAGACCTAATTAATATAAATGAACAAACTATATTTTTATTAGAGAAATAATAGAAAAAAGGGGGTCCGATGATATTAACCAAATGCGAAGACTTATATTTATTACCTTGTCCCTCGTCACCATCTTCATCGTGTCTTCGTGTGTTGGTAATTAATTAATAAATAATAATAAATTAAAGAGCTTGATTTTCAGGGACAAAAAATAACTCTTACCAGATGCTATTTCAATGGGTAAAAAAGAGCAAAATCTGCAGCAACAGCAGACCAATCACACTCCAAATCCATTTTCTTCTAGATTCTTCTGTGCGAGATGTTCGGTGGTACTGTCACTGCTTTCTGAGGAGTTCAGTCTCAAATGCGTCGTCGTTTTGCTGTTTAGTTTAGCCGTTTTTCTCTCGGGACTCTTCTGGATCCTTCCTTTCACCAAATTCCAATCTGGGTTTGATGCAAAAGCTGAAATTAAGCTCAGTGGTATGAACTCCATCCTTTTAATTCAGTTGTGTATTGTTTTTTCTATTTAGGGTTTTGAGCAATTGGGATTTTATTTTGTTTTTTGCAAGTGATTTTAATGTATAATTAGGGCTTCTATGGTGGTTTGTTCAAATGTTTTTTTTTTATTAATTGTACTTATTTATTATTTTTATTATTTGTGTAATTAGATTCTTCTGCCGATTTGAGCAAATGGGTATGCGTTATTTTGTGTTTTTGTTGTCATATTAGGCTTCTCCAGTGTTTAGAACAAATGAGTATTCAGCGTTTTGTGATTTTGTCGTTTGATCAGGTTTTCAGAGAGCTAAAAGCAAATTGGATGTGGTAAATTTTTTGTTTTCCTTGTGTAATTAGGATGTTTTGATGTTTAGAGTTAATGGGCATCTGGTACTTCATCCCCCTTTTGCATAATTAATCATGTGATGATGCCATAGCATTTGGATGTGCGATAGTTAGGATTACAATCATATTTTGTGATGTTCAAGTTAATGGGCATTTGTTCCATTACATTGTAATTTGAATTGTGGAGGTTATTCTAGTGTATCATTCCATTGCTTTGTTTAGTAATTTTGAATTTGAGGACATCACCATGTGATTTCATTCTTTTTTATTGGGTGAGCAGGTGGCTTGTGTTGTTTTGCATTGTCATTTTATACTTAAATTGTTTTAAAATTTTGAAGAGTTGGAATTTTGGGCTTTGCATCCTTGCTATTATTAGTTCTTTATGATGTTTTGAGGATATGGCCGTGCATTTTCCCTCTAGGATTTCGGAGCATGTTATACTTAAATTATTAGATTCAGTGCATCTGGTTCAATACTAATTATAAATATCACCGCTATAATTATGCTCCTATTAAGAGATTTTTGGATTTCTCATCGATGCTAAGGATGATATATTTGCCATTGCCAATTCCATGGTGGAAATTCTCTTAAATTTTCATTTATTGCATGCATGTACTCAAGTGGTTTATGAGATTGATGATGGACTTTGGTGATCTTGCCATTGAGAGGAGAATGAGTGGTTTGTGTTATCTCAAATTCCATGCTGCCTAACCTATTAATGTTTGTTCATTATGTGATTTCTGCATTGCTTGCCTTATTCTATCCTTCTGTATTGGAACAACATTTTCCGCCAATAGAAATATTGGAAAAGAAATGGAGCTTTTGGAAAATAAAACAGCGTTTGTTTTTAGGATCTGGAGATTCTCTCTAGGTCTAAGGTTTTCATTTCTCTTCTTTATAACATTATGGACATTTGGTATATACGAGTTGTATCATTCCTTGATCTGATTTCCTCTTGTTGCTTTTATGTTGTTTGTGAATTACAGCCTCAGTTCGGGCATCTTTCAGACTGCTGAAGCCAGTTTCAGAGCTCATTCCTCGTGTTGTGAGGCTAGAGTATGACATCTATGGAGAAATAGGTGTCCCTGATACAAAGGTCTCCCTTCAATCTTCTTTGTTGTATAATACAGTTAACTGTTAAATAATATGTAAGGTTGATCTGAAAGTTGTTTGCTCTCTGCAGGTGGCTGTCCTATCCATGCACCAGTCAGGTACTTCTAACTGGACTAATGTAGTGTTTGGTGTCCTTTCTGATCCAACATATGTTCCTATAAATCCAGTGTCCCTAAGTGTGCTGAGGGCTTCTTTAATTGAGCTGTTCCTCCAGCAATCCAATCTGACTTTGACGACAACAGTTTTTGGGCAGCCTTCTATTTTTGAGATATTGAGGTTTCCTGGGGGAATCACAGTAATTCCTCTGCCAATTGCTTACACTTTGACTTGGCAGATGCCTCAGATTCTATTTAACTTTACTCTCAATAATTCTATATCTGAAATAGAGGAAAACTTCAATGAGTTGAGAGATCAATTGAAGTTTGGATTGCGTCTAAGGCCATACGAGGTGAATACCTGGTTCTTTAAACTTTCTGCGTGTATTTGTTTGATGTAATTGGTTGGGTTTTTTCTGCTTTCATACTAAACTCGTACTCGTACATTGTTGTAATATGGGTATGATAGACATTAGGTTTCGAAGTAGGCTTAATACTAATGGTAACTTCTATTTAATTAAACATAGGAAAAGGGGAAATAGATAATTGTAACACATATATAAGTGAATACTTGACCCACGCTCTTGGACTGGCTAGTTCTTGAAACCTGCAACTGTAAACTGTTTGTTGAAAAACTGGCTGGTAGAGGCAGATTTTTATTGGGATTCCTCGTGAAGTTTTTTTATTTGCAATTACCTGATCAGTTACCAAGCCTGGTTTTCGAGTTTTGAGTCGAGCTAGGCAGCTAGCTATTTATGTTCCATTTATAATGTATTGCATATGATGATGATTGATGCCTTTATGTATAAGTTGAATAGACAATGAGCGTAACTTTCCCTATTACCCTCTGCTGTGATGTAGAATGTGTATGTGCAAGTAACAAACAAGGATGGCTCCACAATATCTCCACCAGTCACTGTTGAAGCTTCAGTTGTGTCAGAAATTGGGAGCCTTCTGCCACAGAGATTGAAACAGTTGGCTCAGACAATCTCGGATTCACCAGCAAAGAATCTCGGCCTTGACAACTCGGTCTTTGGTAAAGTCAAGGGTGTTGTTTTATCTTCTTATCTAAATGGTACACTCCATGTGACCCCTCCATCTCCTTCTCCAGCTCCATCCCCAGAACCATCGTTATCCCCATATCCTGCCCTTTCTCCTTCTTACTTTCCAGCACCCTCTCCTAACAATCATCGCCTCCCACCTTGTTCTAATTGTGATGTTTCATCTCCACCTGATCATAATCAGCCACAGCCACCGAGCCCTCAAAGTGGTCCCACTCCAGCACCTTCATCTGCAACTGCTCACCCTCTTTGTCCTTGTCGGTGCCCATACCATTATCGTACTGTTCCTCCAAGCTCATCACCAACTTCTAATACTAACCCAACTCATTCACCTCCAATTGGTCTGCCCAAGTTTGCTCCTGACCTGTCACCTTTGCCTGAAGTTTCCTATAGCTCTAGTCGAGGCCATGACATGGGAAGTGCAACTGCCCCGGTGTCTCCATCACTTGCACCATCTTCTTCATGTAAGTATTCCTGAGTTTTTATGTATTTATGTACGGCTGTATGTATGGCCTGTTTTTACCGTGCAAAATATGGCTTGATGCATGTATGAAGGTATCTTTTTGGTTAGTCAAGTTGTTAACTCTGTGTCACATATTAGCACACATCCATTGCTTGAACATGCCCTGTTGATATGCTCACGATGTTCTTTACATTTGAATTTGCTTTGCAGCTTCAGCGGTTGCTCTTTTCAACAATGAGGTCTGGTTATCGGGATTTTTTGGAGTCTTGATCTTTTACATCCTTTGTTGATCATATTGATAGCTCATTCTCATCATAATACTACCCAGATAATTTTGAGGCATTCCAGGCACCATGGCGGAATGATGTCAAATGCCTGAGTTTTGTTCTGACAGTAACGGCAGAAGCCATTGTGAAAAGTTTGACAAGTTCTTTTTTCCCCTTCCTCTCTTTCAGTGAAGCAGAAGTGACTTTAGTTGTAAATGAAATAGAATGAGGTCGAAGCCAAGAAGGCGGCAGGCCGTGTTTGCCTATCCGAAGAGAACATTTTAGGATGTACTTCCCAAAGGGAACAACTCCTAATGGCCTTCAAGTTGAGAAGTGCATATATTTCTCTGTCGAGGATGTAAAAAAGAACCATAAACTCCAGTTATCTTTTTAAGTGTAATATAGGCAGGTTCTTTTTGAGCATCTGCAATGTATGTAGCAAGAGATGACATTCAGTTCAGATAATAAAAAAAAGAAAGAAAAAGAAAAAGGAATTACTTGTATATATGTTGAATTCAGCATTAGCTTCTGAATTCGTTAGAGCTTTTCAAGTTTCTTGATGAATGTGATAACTAAAGTCATGAAGATGCAATGTTAATGTGGGTGGATTATTTCAAAATACCAAAAAGAAAAAAAAAAAAAGAAAAAGTGAAACATATCCCAATATTCTCTTATGTAATTCCAAACTCAAGACCACAAAAAGGTCTATGATGTATGAAATTAATGTCCAATGGAGTGATTTAGTGGTGTAGGATTTAAAATCTCATTTTAAGGTTTTGGATTCGAATTCAGCGAGTGCGTTTTTTGTAAAAGTCTGAGACAGTCGAGAGTTTTATCTGATGATTTTCAATAATTCCAAAAAAAAATATATGAAATTAATGTTTTTACTATGATTAAATACCATTTAATCCTATAAGAAACGTGTCAAGTTGAAATCGGTGTAAGCCATTTATTGGTTAAATATAAAATGTAATTAATTAGGTGCCATGTCTCATATGCATTCTGTGGTTTTTTTTTTTTAAATAGATTTGGTATCGGATTTGAGTATAGGCAACTCAGGCTACAGGATTATAAAATATGAATTTGAATTCGTATTTGTAATTATAAAAAAAAAAACCGTGGATACAGATGCGGGTATAACCCGTGTGGGTTTTCATATATCTTGATGCACAGATAAATTTGATATTTATTTTTAAATTAATTAATTTTGAACATTCAAAGAAAAATAAAAAGCATTCGTATTTAAATTATATCAACCAAACATCTAAAACAACATCTATAATTTAAAATTCATCCAAAATAAAATAAATTTAAATGTTAAAATAAAACAAAATCATAAATCAATCAATTTTTTATTATTATTATTATTATTATTATTATTATTATTATTATTATTATTATAATTTTTATTTTATTTTCGGATATGGATATTGCAATTCAGATTCGCATGAATCTCGATTCGGATTCGTGTGGATCTTGAAAAGATAAATCCAGATCTGTAGTTTTATTAATACATATATTGATTTTTGTAGATCCGGATCGGTTATGGGAATAACAGCTAAGGTTGACAGAAAATCCCGAATATCGAATCCCGATCGAGATCCCGCCCCGTTTGGTTCGGGATTAGGGATGATTTTTCGTCTCGAATGAAAATTCCGATCGGGATCGGGATTCGAGATAATATGTTGTCTAGAATAAAAAATCAAACCGGGATTTGTGACGATTTTAATCCCGAATCCCAAATTTTACACTAGAAAGTCTCGAATTCTGATGGAGATTTGAAATCCCGTACCATTTGGTCCGATTCAAAATATCGGTTAGGATTCGGGATGATTTCTTCATCCCGAATTATAATCGAGACGGAATGGGATGAGATGCGGTTAGGACGGGACGTCGTGATTGCCATCCTTAATAAGAGCCATTCCTAATTAGCTATTTGTTGATAACATTTCACTTCGCTATTGATACATAAGATTTTTCAGAACACTATATATGCACATATATATATATATATATATCCATTCTGAATGATAAAAATATAAAATTAATTATCTAGTAACAACAAAATATACCTAACGAAATCTTGAACTATAGAGGCACATATCAAAACTAAATCTACAAAAATCTATAATTTTAAAAGACTATCAAAGTGGATTAAAAATAAAACACCACTAAAATTTAAGTTATCCGGACACCATAAAAAATGGAAAATCATTTCCAACATTTAAAGTAGACTAATTATGACACAACATATAGATACAAGTTTGTTACATTAAGATTTTATCTTGTTTTATTGATTTCTTTCAAGATTTTATGTAAAGAAAAGGCATTCTAATATTTTTACCACTTTTTTCTATCCAAAATAAAAAACAACTAACTTTAAAGCTAAGCCAATATAAGTATTATAGTTTCTCAAAGCTTTAGTGATGAAGAACTTTAAGTGGGCAATACAATAAAAAATATAAATAAGGGATCAAAGTTTAATAGGGAAAATATCATCCATCCATTCGATCTTTAACTAAATTTCAAAAAAAAATTACTTCGTTTTTAAATTTATTAGCAGTTCATCTTAAATTTTTTTAAAAGGGATATTTTCAACCCAAAATTAATAAATATGGATATTTGGCACCCAAAAAATAGTTATTAAAATAATATTTTTCACCCAAAAAATAATAATTTAGATGGAGAATGCCCCTTTAAAAAAAGAGAAATGATATTCGTACTTATTAATATACACTATGTTTTCCAGAACGACAAGTTGACTTGCGTTTTGGGCTGAAACTTGTTATCATGGTTTATTTTGCTCATATTGCCAAACACCCCTTCAACCATTTCAACAAATTAAAATTGCAACAACTAACATCGTCGTCCCCTTCAAACAAAATCAACAAATTTCACTTCGTCCATCAGAAGAATTGGCCGCTAGGTGGGAAGAGGAACAACTTAAGATCTTGGTAGGTTCAGTTTATCCAATGCCCAAATCAACCAAGCCAACAAAATCCAACAAATCTCCCTTGTTTCCAAGTATTCCTGATGGGATGATGACTCGGGCACCGCAAGGAAGTAAATATGTGATGCCGCCAAAATTTCAAAGCCACTTAATAGATATGAAATTAGGTTTTCCTGATCTTTCTGGCCTGCCAAACTTTGAGCCACCAGATCAACTTGGTTTGCAAAATGAGCAATTTCCACCTATTCCAACTTGGAATCTTGAAAGATTTCGGGCAAATTTTGCTGGAGATTCTTGTGCTGGATCCTCGGGTAGATCTGGGGCTTCTTCAACTGTACCCATGGAGAAGCCATTTCTGCTCAATTCTTTAGGAGTAAGTAATTTGGGTTCACTTGGTCTCGGTTCCAGTAGTATTGATTTACAAAGAATGGAGGATGAAGAAAATACCAATAAATACGGAAAGTTGCCCAGTCTTCTGGATAGATCACTGCATATTTTGCGCAAATCTTTCAATAATGTCGGAAGTGGTGAAACCACCAGTTCAACCTTACTACCTGAACCAAATAAAGGGCTTAATCTTTCCCATTCAAAGAGGAAAGAAGTCGTTGGAAGTGATTCTTCAAAGGGGAAAGAAGTCGTTTCAATAATGTCAGTTGCTGCAATTTCAATTTGTTGAAATGGTTGAAGGGGTGTTTGGCAATATGGGCAAAATAAACCATGATAACAAGTTTCAGCCCAAAACGCAAGTAAGCTTGTCGTTCTGGAAAACAGAGTGTATATTAATAAGTACGAATATCATTTCTCTTTAAAAAAATCAGGTGCATCGTTGATAAATTTATAAAACGAGATATTTTTTTGAACTTTCACAAAAAAAACTACAACAAAATAGACCTTTAGCGTCCAAACATTTAGCGTCGAAATTTTTTTCGAAGCCAATAAACTCTTTAGCGTCGAAATTAAATTCGTCGCTAAAGGTATCTTTTAGTGTCGAAATAATTATTTGACGCCAAATGATTGATGATTTAGCGTCAAATTTCTATTTCGACGCTAAATGTTCCATCATTTAGCGACAAAAAATTATTTAGACGCTAAAGGATGAACCTTTAGCGTCGAAATATTATTTGGACGCTAAAGGTTCAACCTTTAGCGTCGAATCTAAATTTCGACGCTAAAGTTTAATTTTAATTTTTCGAATTCCCCCTTAAAAAATTTGAATTTATCGACTAATAAATTCAAATTTAAATTTTGACATTTAGCGACTAAATTTCGACGCTAAAGGTACAACATTTAGCGTCGAATCTAAATTTCGACGCTAAAAGTTAATTTTAAAATTTTTGAATTCCCCTTAAAAAATTTGAATTTACCGCCTAATAAATTTAAATTTAAATTTTGACATTTAGCGACGAATATTCGACGCTAAAAGTCAAATATTTCGACGCTAAAGATCAAAATTTTGGCGGAAAAATTCCCGCTATTTGAGGATTTTTAGCGACGAAATCCTTTTCGTCGCTAAAGGTTTTTTTTTGCCTATAAATTCATTTGCTCTTTCATTTCTTCTATTATCACTTTCTTTCTCTCATACTCTTATTTCCTCTCTAAATTTATTTTTCCTTAAATGTTTTGTTTGTTTGTTTTGTTTTGTATTTTATATTCACATCTAATATTTATTTATTTATTTTTGTAGGGGAATATGAAGATGAAGAAATGGTGAAAATGATGATAATGAAGAAAATGAAAGTGAAGATGGAAAATTGTATTTTATCATTGTATTTTATCATTTTATATTTTTTTGTTGTGATAAATTTTGTAATTTTAGTTTTATATCAATAAAAATATCATTTTATATTTTGTTATTGTGATAAAATTTGTAATTTTAGTTTTATATCAATAAAAATGTCATTATTATAAATTTTTAGTAACAAATTTGTAATAATTTTTATAACAAATTTAATTACTTTTGTAATGAAATTAGTTTGAGATTAATTTGTAATAATAATATTCTTATACCTTTTAGCGTCGAAATATTCGACGCTAAAGGTAATAAAATGATATATATTTTTTAATATTATATCACATTTAGCGTCGAATATTTCGACGCTAAAGGTCAACTTTTTGGCGTCGAAATTATTCGTCGCCAAATACATGTTTTAACGTCGAAATATTTTTGACGCAAAATATTGTACTTTAGCGTCGAAATTTTTTATTTCGATGCTAATTGTCTTTCTTGTCCAAGTTTTAACGTCGAAAATTAGCGTCGAAAATTTTCGACGCTAATAACCTTTAGCGTAAAAAATTTGTACTTTAGCGTCGAAAAACTTCGACGCTAAAGACCTTTTTTTTTTGTAGTAATGCACCGCTGATAATTTCCCAATTTAATATATATAAAGATAAATTTTTAATCGAATCCTTTTTTTTTTTGGTATTTTTAGCCTAATAAATCTCCTCCCTATCGATATAAGCGAAGTTCAAATCCCAAATCTTTTATTTCCGCTCACATATTACCCACGATAATGACAAACAGTCACAAGCAGTTATGGGGACCGGTTCATAGTTCCACTCCTGTAGGTAGGAAATATTTAATTTTAGGGTGGAGAAATGTGGGGTGGTAACTATAAAATATAAAATAACATTTTAATCACTTATTGTTAACATGCAATATTCTTCAAAAGTTAGCTCACAAAGAGAAATAAATCATATCGAGGTGGCAATGAAACTACAATATAATGCCACAATGAAAACACAAATTGAATCAATCACTTCATATAATCGAGTAAGCAACAAACATAGCTTCCCACTTTGAATTATAATTCTTTAAGATGATAAAATAAGAATTAGGATCTGATACCGAGTTGAATTTATCTAGAATATTGTTGGACTCCAACATACATTTGCATGCATGACAGAAGTTGGCCAACATGCATGTTTGACAGGAGGCAAAATATGTAACACGTTTTGTCAACTGCCAAAACATATGTCACTGTAGCACATGTTTTGATCCTATAAAATGGAGTCTCATAGTCATTTGTAAATCATCCTGGAATTCCCAATGAGTTAATATAGAAAATAAAGAATGTTGAGAGGTTTTTTATAAAGCTTTGGAAATAGCTTTGTAATTCTTTTGTTGAGTAATAAAGAAAACTTTTCCTCTCACTTCTCCTCCTATTGTGATTGTTTATATCACAACAAGAATTAATAGTTAAAAAATATACGGTAGGAGTGGATACTGTGTAAACTCAACCCGATGAGTTTCTTATACATATTTTGAATATAAATTGCATTTTTAATTAAATTTTTGAATTTTTATAAAAAAATAAAAATACAACTCACTGCAAGGTCGAGCGGATTGTGCGAGTCGAGTTAGAAAAAATTATAACTTACATTATTTGCGAGTTAACAACTGAACCCATATTAAATAAATCTCCAAAGTTCTGGAATTCGGCTTGATATTAAATCGTGATGTATAAAATAAATTAATACACATAAACCTATTTATTATTAAACAAAAAATTCCATTGCAGAATCGTCGCCCCTCCTATATTCATCAACTCCATGATCGAATGGTGCAAAAAAAATAATAATTAATATAGCAGACATATTGTAAATAACAATAAAGAGTACATGCTTTATTGTTAATAAAACATAAAAAAATAATATTAATTACATATTATTAAGTATTAATTAACAATATACATCTTTGACATTTTTTTTTTTGAAATAGAAAAATATCAGTGAATTAATTTTGGTGGGTGCTGTCTTATATGAGATATATATATACATACCTGGCTAGCTAGTTAAGAATCAAATGTAAAGCAATACTTGAACACTTCCTCTTATTTCCATCATGATCACATAATTAAATAGCTAATAAAGATTGTGCCAAGAGAGCCACCACGCTGAAAAAACACCACAACTTTCAACATATAATGTCAAACTTGTAATGTTATAATGAAAATATATCAAAATATTTACTGTTAGAAACAAAATCTATCTTCCTTCATTCGAATAATGCATTATCCTATGGACAAAAAATTATATTATGTAATACCGCGTCACTCATATAATAATTTAATAATATCTCGCCATGCGTGTTAAAATAATAAAAAAATGATAATTATATCTCAGTTAGTTGTGTGTTGTGTTGTTAGTAGTTAATAGTTGTGTAGTTGATAGTAGGGGTGGCAATTTGGGTCAGAATTCGTTTATTTGTTCGATTCGATTCGCTTTAAAGCGAATAAGGGTTTGAAAAAATGGATTCGTTTAATAAATGGGTCAATTCGATTCGATTCGTTTATTAAACGAATCGAATACGAATTTAAGCTCATTGATTCGTTTAGAATTCGTTTAATTATTTTTATTTACTAGTTCTTGTTAATTTTCAATTAAGATTCGAGAAATTATAGCTAATTATCATAGAAAAAGTAATATTTTTGATATTTGGTGAGGTATTTTTTGTAAATATATTAATTACATATGTATATATTTATGAAGAATTAATGTAAATCAAGTGTGGTAAATTATTTTATTAAATAATATCATTGACTAAATGAATATTAGTATTCGATTCGTTTAATAAACGAATCGAATACGAATCCTGATATTAGGATTCGTTTAATAAACGAATTGAATACGAATCCATCACATTTTGATTCGATTCGTTTAGGATTCGATACAAATTCGATTCGTTGATTCGTTTTGCCACCCATAGTTGATAGTTGTGTAGTGTGTAGTTGTGTTAAATATAGTAGTTGTGTATTTTATTATAGTATTTGTGTATAATGTCTATATAAAAGTCTTTCATATAGACATTAAACACAACGTACTATCATAATAAATACACAACTACTATATTAAAATATTAAACACAACTACCCACTACACTCTACATAACTATCAACTACACAACTATCAACTACTGATAATAGTTGTGTACAGTGTAGTTGGTAGTTGTGTTTAATATAGTAGCTGTATATTTATATAGATATTATACACAACTAACATAATAAATACACAATTACTATATTAAACACACAACTACCAACTACACTCTACACAACTATCAACTACTAACAATAGTTGTGTAGAGTGTAGTTGGTAGTTGTGTTTAATATTATAGTTGTGTATTTATTATGACAGTTGTGTGTAATGTCTATATAAAGGCCTTTCATATAGGCATTATACACAACGTACTATCATAATAAATACACAACTACTATATTAAAGTATTAAACATAACTACCAACTACATTCTACACAACTATCAACTACTGATAATAGTTGTGTACAATGTAGTTGTATATTTATATAGGCATTATACACAACTATCATAATAAATACACAACTACTATATTAAACATAACTACCAACTACACAGCTATCAACTACTAACAACACAACACACAACTAACAATCTCATATATAACTCCACATAATTAATTGGTGATATCATATTCATACAATGATGGTACCAAAAAATTACTCGTACACATGATAGTTTGTTGGAAAAAAAGGACAGCCCCACATTAATAGTTTGACAAAATGTTCATGATCGTTTTTTTGGTTTGACAATTAATGCTTATATTTGGGACAAATAAATCATTGTTTTTAAAACATATCGATGGTTTAAAATGTTTAATAGATTACTAATTTGATTGATTGACTATTCCTATTGAATCGATAGAATCGATTGGCGTCGTAAATAATTTTAATTAAATTAAAATTACTTATTTATTTATTTAATTTTTTTAGAGTAAACAAATCGGTGGTGCCAATTCTTTGGACCACCAGTTTTGATTGATTATTTTACCCATCAATTTTGAAGATTCAATCGGATCCGAATCATTGTTGGTTCTATGTTCGACCTACTCAATCAGCTGGTTAAGTCGATTTTGAAAATACTAATATAAACCCCTTTCAATGTTCACATATGGTAAAAAAAAATGATATATACACATAATAGATTTTTTTTTTATAATTTTTAGTGATTATTTGCTCATTTATATACCTCATTAGCTTTCAAAACAATGGGTTTCCACGACCATTTCACTAAATCACAGGCGTCGTGGTCTTCTTTTTTGTTTTTGTTTTTAAAATTTAATTAAAAAATAACCTGAAAAATGAAGAAAACAAAAAGAAAGAAAATGCAAGAAATTGGAAGTACTGACCTCGCTGAGAAGCATTAATCCTGTTATCGGTAAAATTAAAATACCTGTGTGTCCATTCTGATAATACACGAAATGGCCATAAACCCATCAATTGATTCTGTGAGAAACTGAGAAACCGAGAGAGAGTTTGAAGAAAATATTGTTTTCTTATTATTCGATGAGAACATATGTTGCCTTTATATAGGCTTACAAGCTCGGATATTTCGGGAAGGTATCCGTTACAATATTATGGTAATAATGTACAATTAATTACAAAATCAATTATAATCAATTGACTTAAATACAATTGATTATAATTGGCAATATATCATGCCATATCTTAATATCCCCCCTCAAACTCAAGGTGGTAGTAGAGGAACCAGCTTGAGTTTGGAACAAGAGTGAGAAAGCGGCTGGGAAGAAATGACTTAGTGAAAATATCCGCCAGTTGGTCAGCGGATCGGAGATAAATCAACTGAATAGTGCCCTGAATAATATGTTGACGTATGAAGTGACAATCAATCTCGATATGTTTGGTTCGCTCATGAAAGACATCATTATGAGCGATTTGAATAGCACTCTGGTTGTCACAGTAAAGTCTGATAGAAGGTGGTTGAGGGACACCAATATCCTCCAACAGCCATCGTAACCATAATAGCTCGGCTGTAGTATCAGCAAGAGCCCTATACTCAGCCTCAGTACTAGAACGAGCAACAAGAGTTTGTTTCTTGCTACGCCAAGATATAAGAGAGTCACCGAGAAATAGGCAATAGCCAGTGGTGGATCGACGATCGGTAGGATCGCCCGCCCAATCTGAGTCTGAATAAGCACGAACCTCAAGGGAAGAATGAGAGGAGAAGTGAAGACCAGAAGAAGAAAGTGCCCTTAAGATAGCGAAGTATACGCAGCACAGCAGCATAATGTGTGGAACGAGGAGCAGCCATGAACTGACTAACAATGTGAACAGCATAAGCAATATCCGGTCGAGTCACTGTAAGGTAAATGAGGCTACCAACTAATTGACGGTAGAGAGTAGGATCATCTAGAGAGGTTCCATCCATAGGGGTAAGCCGAACATTATACTCAATGGGGGTAGGAGCTGTCTTGCTGTCGGTCAGACCAGCTCGAGAAATGAGATCAGAGGCATATTTTGCCTGGGAAAGATAATATCCATCATCAGAGGAGGTAACTTCAAGACCGAGAAAGTAGCTCAGAATACCGAGATCTTTCATCTCAAATTGGCTACTAAGAGACTGCTTGAGATCAGTGATTCCAGAAGTATCATCACCAGTAATAACCATGTCATCAACATAAAGGAGTAACAAGACAATACCGTTATCAGATTTACGAATAAACAAAGCCGAGTCATGTGGGCTGGAGGTGAACCCAAGTTGATGAATAACAGTACTAAATTTGTCAAACCATGCCCGAGGAGCTTGCTTCAGACCATAGAGAGCTCGTCGTAGGCGGCACACTTTGTTTGATGGATGAGAAAGACCAGGAGGTGGTTTCATATACACTTCTTCAGAAAGAACACCATTGAGAAACGCATTCTTGACATCCATCTGAAACAAACTCCATTTCCGAACAGCAGCAATAGCAAGTAAGCTGCGGACTGATGTGAGACGAGCAACTGGAGCAAAGGTTTCCTCATAATCAACCCCATATTCTTGTGTAAAGCCCTTGGCAACAAGACGTGCTTTATAGCGTTCAACAGAGCCATCTGAATGAGTTTTAATCTTATACACCCATTTACACCCCACAAGAGTTTTACCAGCAGGAAGGTCAACTAAGTCCCAAGTACCGGTCTTGTCCAACGCATGTAATTCTTCGTGCATAGCTTGCTGCCAATGAGGATCAGTGGATGCTTCTTTATAGGACTGTGGTTCATGTAAGGAAACAATAGCAGAGAAACAATGATATCGGTTAAGATAAGGAGGAGGATGTCTTACTCGAGTAGGATAACGAGAGGAGGATGCATCAAGGTTGTTTTCTATCTCAACAGGAGCAGTGGTAGGATCAGCAGACGAGGCGGCATCAGGAGCAGGCATAAGAGTAGATTGGTCATCGGTAGGCTCGTCCATGTCCTGCATCATCAGTATTGGGAAAAACTCTATAGAGGGGTTAGTAAATAATGGAAGGTGGGAGGAGGAAGAGACTTTGAAGTCGGAAAGAGAGGAAAACATTGTGTGTTCCCAGAAGACGACATGACGGGAGATTCGAAGTTTTTGTGACACAGGGTCCCAACAACGATAGCCTTTGTGTACGATACCATACAACCGAGAAAACAACATAATCGAGCACGAGGTTCTAACTTGTGATGTTCAGTTGGAGGGAGAAGGACAAAGCATGCACACCCAAAAACCTTAAGAAGTTCATAGGAAGGTGAAATACCATGTAAGCACTCATATGGAGACTGGTGGACTACAGCAGAGGGTATTCGATTGATAATATAAACAGCTGTGAGGGCGGCCTCACCCCAAAATTTCTCGGGGCAGGAGGAAGAAACAAGCATGGATCGGACTGTATCTAGAATATGGCGATGTTTACGTTCAGCTCGTCCATTTTGTTGAGATGTATATGGACATGATCGTTGGACTAGTGTACCGTGATCGGTAAGGAATGATTGAAGCTTAGAGTCAAGATATTCCATAGCATTGTCGGTGCGTAGTATTTTGATGGTTTTGGAGAATTGAGTTTTGACCATTTTGGCAAAGTCAATGTAAAGCTGGGGAAGTTCGGACCGCTGTTTCATGAGAAATATCCAGGTAAAACGCGAATAATCATCAATGAATATCACAAAATATCTTGATCCCCCCATAGTTGGTGTAGGTGAAGGACCCCATATATCAGAATGAATTAAATCAAAAGGAGCAGTCGAAATAGACTGATTATTATTAAAAGACAAAGCTGGTTGTTTGCCAAGCTGACAAGAAACACAATGTAAATCTTTGACTGTAATAGAACCTAAAGACCCATTGGAAATCAAAGGACGAAGTTTACTTAAGGAAGCATGACCGAGACGCAGATGCCAGAGATGAAGAGGAGAAGAGCTAGTTGCAGCACATAACTGGGAGATACGAGCGGAAGGAAGATGCAGGGAAGTGAGCTCAAACAGACGTCCAATTCTACGGCCTGTCCCAAGAATCTGTCCCGTCTGCGGATCCTGTACACGACAACCATTGGAAGAAAAAATTAGTTCAAGGCCAAGTTCACACAATTGTCCAACAGAAATAAGATTAAATGTAAGTTTGGGAATTAAAAAAGTGTTGGGTAGTGTGAGTGTAGAGGTAGTAATTTGTCCGGTTTGACTGACATTCATCTGTGAGCCGTCGGCAGTATGTATCGGCGGTGCAGTAGTGTGTTTAGATCCAAAGTGGAGAAAAAGTGAGGTTGAGAAGTCATGTGATTACAACAACCAGAATCAAAAAACCAAGAGGAATTACCTGATGTAGTAGACAAGGCAGTGGAAGTACCAGAAGGAATGGAAAGTATTTGTCTAAGAAGGGATTCTAAGTTACCAGTAGGCATGTGAGAGGAAGAAGGGATACTGACGTCATTGGCGGCAGCAGCAGCTATCACAGGCCTCGGAGGTTGACCGGGTCGGGGAGGACGAGTGGGGCAATGTTCAATTGTGTGTCCAGACAGCTTGCAGTAGCGGCAATCTAACTTAGTAGGGCAATGGGATGCAACATGGCCTTTTTTCTTGCATTTGTGACATTCAGTAAGGCTGCATTCAGTTAAAGTATGGCCAGATTTATTGCATGTACGACATATCTTGGGACCACCTCGGAAGGAGTATTTGTTGGCTACGGCAAGCACGGTATCATCTTGAGGAGGCTTAAGTAACCCTAATCTGGTTTCATCAGATAATAAGCGAGAGACAGCAGCCTCCAATGTAGGCAGGGGAGTTTGATGTAATAAAGAAGCTCTGCAAGATTCAAAATCATCAGTAAGAGCCATAAGAAATTGAATTAACCTCATTCGCTCACGGTATGCAGTATATTTGGCCGCATCAACAGCACAATCCATCGGAGGTTCTGAAAGAGCAAGTTGATCCAAACAGCCTCCATTTTAGCAAGAAAGCTGGTAATAGGCTGACCTCTATCCTGTTTTAAATTATGCAACTCCTCCCACAATTGGTACTGACTAGAGAGATCAGAGGTAGTGTATCGCATTTCAAGTAAATCCCAGACTTCTTTGGCAGTGTCATAGCGCCCAAATTGGTGGTGAATAGAAGGAGTAGAAGTATTTCGAAACCATGTCAGAATCTGATGATTCTTGCTATCCCAGTCTTCAAGACGATCCGCAAACTTATCATCAGGCTCATCAACACTCTGTTTGGGGAGCTTGATATCCCCGTGACATAGCGCCATAACTTTCGGCCTTTGAGAAAACTGCGCATCCCCTGAACCCAGAGACGGTAGTTTGAACCTGTGAGAATGGTAGGAATGGGCTGCATAACATCAGATTTGTCCATTTGGAAAAGTTCAGAGAGGTCCTGGAGTGGAACAACTTCACAAGGGACTGTTTGGAAACAGTAACTGGGGGAAGAACCTAGGCGTCTGATACCATGTGAGAAACTGAGAAACCGAGAGAGAGTTTGAAGAAAATATTGTTTTCTTATTATTCGATGAGAACATATGTTGCCTTTATATAGGCTTACAAGCTCGGATATTTCGGGAAGGTATCCGTTACAATATTATGGTAATAATGTACAATTAATTACAAAATCATTATAATCAATTGACTTAAATACAATTGATTATAATTGGCAATATATCATGCCATATCTTAATAGATTCCACCACAACTCAATACTATTCGCCAATTCTTCTTCAAACCTGTAATTATTATTATTATTATTATTATTATTATTGTCGCCATTTTCATCATCTTGAAGCAGATAATGATGATGATGATCATCACTTTCACCAGAAGAACTAACAAAATCTTTCAACTCGAAACGGCAAACGGGGCAAGTGTTGTGAAGCTTCAGCCATGGAACAATACAACCATAATGATACAAATGCTTGCATGGCAACTCTACGATCGCTTCATCATCATCATTTTCTTGAACCCTAAACTCGTCTTTGCAAATTGGACAGTACTGCACCTCGTTCCTCAACTGGGTCTCCGACATTTTCACTCTTTTCAAAGCTTCAATAGCCGAAACCAGACCCAGCTCTGGATCCGGAGCACGGGTTGATGATGTGTCGACAAGTACGAGAGCCAATGAGTCGAGTAAGATACCAGACGGCGGCGTGGGGAAAAGGCGGCCAGGCCTTGAGATGTCAAGCTCGAGATAAAGTTCTGTAGAGCAATGGGGGCAAAATAGTTCTGAAGGGTCTGTGGATCGGAACCTTGTGGTACGTTGGCAGTTTTGGCACCAGAAGTAATGAAAGGTTCTGGTTCTTCGGGTTCCATTGACAATAACTCGAGGGCGATGAGCCAAAGACATGATTGGTTGAAAGTCAATGAAATGGGGATTGTGTTTTTTCTTTGAAGAAGCAGAAGAAAATGGATATATATATATATATATATATATATATATATATATATATGTATGTATGTTGTGTAGATTTTATATTATAAATGCATGGAGAGGGGAGAAAAGGAATAGCTTTTAGGGCTACAGGAAGTGATTCTTTGTTTTGTTTACAAGTTTTGTGTTGGTGAAATTTTTTGGTTTCTTTGCTTTGTGGAAGCAAAGGATGATTGACAAATGTTGCCTATCTCAAAATTTATCACTTTTTTTTTTTTTTTACTATATTTTTATTTCAAGAAAAGGGTAAGGGGAAATTATTAGGACTAAAATATTCTTCTTCCTCAAAACTTAGGAATTTTCTCTCTCTCTAAAATAGTTTCTGCTGTCATGGTTTTCTGTACTGCCTGCGGTGGAAATCCATGGAAACAGCACACTGATTCCATGGGTTTTTTGCAACATCAATCGGATTTTTTCTATTCAAATTATAATGGCATTTATATCGGATAATCGGATTTTTTATAACATGTTTTTACTTTTATCCGATTCGATATTATCGGATCGAATCGTATTGGATTTGACCCGATTCGATCCGATGTCCAGTCCTAGTCATGGTTATGGCAGAATGCCATTTAAAATTAAATTAAGGAAAAAAATTATAAAAAAATTGAACTTCTAATGAAGAAGGAGGGCATTTATATCCAAAATTATGTATCTGTCCATTTCTTGAAATAAAAACATAAAAACATAAAATTTTATACAGAAGAAAAATTTTGATCGCTTAAATTTTGATAAATTCCCCTAAATGAGCCAACCGAGGGATAATATAATTACATACAATAGTGGCTACAACAATTAGGCTTATAATTAAATAAGTACGATTTGTTTAATTCCAAATCTACTCCTTTAAAAGATTGGAAATAACTTTCATAATTGTATTTTATATGATAGTGTTTTTGAATGATAATTTGACTCACGTCACGTTTTATTTATTGACTGAACAATCTTTTATACCATATCACTAATTAAATTGATATCTCAATTAGCCAATCAATTTAATTCCATTTTGTACCTTGATGCATGCTTACTCGATTTTCTCTAATTAATCATTTTCAACATACTGATTATGTTAGCATGCCCTAGCCAGAGAATTCTATGATTAAGTCCAGAAAACCCGTAAATTAAGAGACGAGTTGTAAAAATAATTATAGTCTCATTTCGTTAAAAATTTCAGGATATTTTTTTATCTAGTTCTGTTTCGTTTTCAAAACGATGGATTTTAGACAAGATTGAAAAAATGGTCAACTCCACTTATAAAGTAGATGTAAAATCTTCTCAAGAAAAAAATGTAGAAAATATTTTCTTTAATGTATTACGGTTATTTTATTTATCTCGATTTTTTTTTTTTTATATGAGATAATTTTAGTTCTAAAAAAGTTATTTAAAAGTAAGCAACTTAATTGATAATTTTAGTCTTATCTTAAACCTTATCTGGCATTAGGAAAGAGTTTATATAGAACAATGGAAATTATCTATAAGGATCCCCTCACTAGTCACTATTAGTATATATGCATTCATTTTCGATAACTTGCTAACTTTATATTCGACAAAAAATTGAAATAGTATTATTTTGTCAAAACTATCATTTTTTTGAAAGATAAAACATCATCATAAAATGATGCAAAGTATAAAACTTAACAATAGGATTGTTAAATCCTATGAAGAAAGTATTTTTTATAACCGATCAGAAATTGAATTCACACTTAAAATTTAATTACAAGATCGGTCTAATCTTGTCATCTCGATTAGTGTTGGTGAATACAATTTTCTCAACAAAAAAGAAATAACATAATACACAAAATATAATATAAGATGTTCATTAATCTATATCAATATATTACAAGCAAAAATCGACAAGTCTATTATAACCGTCCCAAAGCCCTTGGAATACCCATAGAGCACCACAGCTCACTCCACCTACTACATAAGGGTTATGGGTAAGGGTGGTAATTTGGGTCAAAATTCGTTTATTCGTTCGATTCGATTAGCTTTTAAGCGAATACGAGTTTGAAAAAATGGATTCGTTTAATAAATGGGTCAATTCGATTTGATTCGTTTATCAAATGAATCGAATACAAATTTATGCTTACTGATTCGTTTATTCGTTTAAGATTCGTTTTATTATTTTATTTTACCAGTTATTGTTATTTTTCAATAAGATACGAGAAATTATGGCTAATTACCATAGAAAAATAATATTTTCGATATTTGTTGAGATATTTTTAGTAAATATATTAATTACATATTTCATATGTAATTATTTGTGAATAATTAATGTAAATTAATTATGGTAAATTATGTTATTAAATAATATCATGACTAAATGAATATTCGTATTCGATTCGTTTAATAAACGAATCGAATACGAATCTTGATATTAAGATTCGTTTAATAAACGAATCGAATACGAATCCATCATATTTTGATTCGATTCGTTTAGGATTCGATACAAATTCGATTCGTTGATTCGTTTTGTCACCTCTAATTATGAGTGGTCAAAACAAAATAAGACCAAACAACAAATTTAAAAAACAAAAAATTTAAAAAAGGTGGGGAAGAGTGAATGAGAAAAAGGGAGAAGAGAAGTGGTGGAGAAGAAAGGGGAAAGGAGAAAAATAAGAGAAATGGGAGAAGAAAATAAGGAGGGAGGAAAAATGGAAAAATAAAAAAAATAAAAAAAAAAAGAGAGAAAAAAAAAAGTAAAAAAAAAAAAAAAGAAGAAATGGAAGGGAGGTGCAGAATGAAGGGTGAGGGGAGTCTTCTGCCGCCGCCACATTAACTGTGGTGACGATAGAGAGAAATTGAGTTTTTTTTGGTGGTCAAAACTATCCTAAGAAATTAAATGAACATGTAATTTGGGTGTAATATTTTGTTTGAAGTAGAGATAATAATTTGTTGAGAGCTTGAGGTTTACCATTCTTAATTATGGATTCAGAAAAAATATCTGATTTTTGAATATGGATAAAAAAATCATTGTGATTCTTGAACTGAATAGTGCCAGGATTCCGAATCCACGTCAAAATTTGGAATTTATAGATAAAAAATTAAAAATCGAGACATAAATTCATCTCAAATCTAAGTTAATTTTTCTTTAAGATAAAAAAAAATATATTTCAAATCCTCTACTATTCCAAATTCGAATCACAATTAATCTAGATTTGTGATTTTTTGCAATCCTAATGTCAACCTACTATGGGCCATTATTCAATTTTAATTTTATTTAGTTATTTACACTAGTACTTCAGGGGTATACATTCAAACCTTGTGGGAACTAAATATAATTTTAGCAACCATGGGGCTACATTGTATTTTTACAAACTTTTGTTTTTATCAAATTGTAAGCAACAATCACACGGGCGGGTAGTCATGCTGGCAACAGGTCGGGCTGGCCCGGGCTATGAAAAGCCCGGTTCGAGCTCGATCAAAAAAAAAAACTTGGGCCAAGTCCGGGAAAAATCTGTCTCGATCCGGATCAAATTCGGCCCGAATTTGTTTTTTAAAAAAATTAAATACAATTTGTATTATATAAATACATCATCAAAATTAAAAACATATAAATACAAAATATATTCACACTATATACAAAGACAATTCACAACTTAAATATTACAAATAAATAAAAATACTACAAATATTTTAATATATATATATACCCGGCCCGAGCCAAAATTACAAAACCCGACTCGGGCCTGAACCCGAACCGAACTTTAATCAAAGGGCCCAGCCCGAGTTTTTTTATCTCGAGCCGGGTCAAAACCCGACCGGATCGGATCGGATCCGGACTTTTTCTGCCATCCTTAGCCGGTAGTAGTTAGCTCCTCGAGTCAGAGAGAAGTTTACTCTGCCAGCCGGCAGAGTAAACTCGTAAACCGGTCGAGTTAACTCACATATAAAAACAACTACACACTATCCGATTGCGTTATTGTCGTTTAGTCCAATAAACTATCCTTCAAAACTCTTCAATCTCTCTCTCTCATTTTCTCTCTACATTCTCTCTCTAAAAACTCGAGAGAGAGAGAGATAAAATTCTCCCCCTATTAGATTTTCCGAGAAAGTAAAAAACTTTCTCGGTATCCAAACAGTTCAATCATGTCTCACATCATGTTCCAATCGACTCCCGTCCCCACCACAGCCGCCGCCGCCGTTAATGCCTTATCATCACCGAGTCCGGCGGCTCCTCGACACAGTACGAGTTATCCTGTGGGCGTTAGGATGCGGAGAAAGAATATGCCGACAACATGTTCGGTGCCGTCACCGTTAATTGACGGCGGAGGCCATTCTTTGGTTGGGTTGGAGAGGTGTTACAAAGCGCCTAGTGCTATATCGTCTGGTTCGACTGCTGAGTACGGTCCGGTTATGAAGGGGGGACAATACGGTGCGTTTGGTGCTGTTACTTTGGAAAAAGGGAAACTTGACATGACGCAGCAGCAATCTGAGACTACCCCTGAGGTTTGTTCTCTTGTTATTTGCAGTTTCAAAATTGGTTAAAATTTGATATAATTTCTTAGGGTTAGGGTTTTGGGATTGACTTATATGATGGGTATGTATGTTTGGTTTTGAGGTTCCTTGGCTTGTAATTGACACCTTTTAAGTATGAGTCGACGAGTAATTGAAGAAGATTGATCACCAAGTGGGCATTTTTCCAAACATGTCAACTCTTTTCGTTTCAAAATTGAGCAGAGGTGCAATAGTTGCACATACCCTAAACCTAGAGATGATTTTATTAATTCAAATCTTTCAACTATATTATAAGGGCGTGGTGATATAAATTGTTAGTGAAACTTGGCAGTTTATTGATGTTGAATAATGCTGGAAGCAGTGCATTGAGGTCATTTTAAATGAATTCAGTTGCTGTATGGTTTAAGCTTTGACTAAAATATAATCACTCTATAGAAGAGAAATCGTGCTTAAAAGGTTTTGACTCATGACCATACAAAGCTCGCATATTTCTTGTCTGAAATACACGACGTTGAGCAGGATGTGCAATTTTCTTACCCATTCTTTTCTTATCTCTAAGACGTTCCATGCCATGCTTTCAAAGTCCCAAACTGTTGTAATATAACTTACCCCACAGTAGAGAGCATGAAGTTTAAACACCATAAAGCAACCAAATGTGCAAGAAGTGGTCGAGATACCCCCCATGTCATGCGTTTATCACCAGTTTTAAATCCTCCCATAATCAAATTGTCATTGGTAGAATGTTTCAAAGTAATCTGCCTTATAGTTTTTAGGTGAACTAAATTTTCTTCTGGGCAAAATCAGTTTCCTCTCCTTGTACAAGCCCTATACAGCCAAATTTTTAGCAATGTTAAAAAATACGGATAATGCCTCGAGGCTATCGGCCATTGAGGTGCGAGGCGGACCTCCTCGAGGCGGAGAGGCGGGCGCCTCAATCCGAACATCAAAATAAAAATTAAAATCATAAAATTAGCATAATAAAAACATCAACAAAATTGATGACCTAATTTTAATACACAGAGACCTAATTATAATACCCATAAATTGACCTAATTTTAATACAAATAGACCTAATTTCAAAATTGACAGAGACCAAATTATAATTTCAAAATTGATAGAGACCTAATTATAAATTTCAAAATTGACCTAATTTTAATTCACAAAGACCTGATTATAACACACAATTGACCTAATCAAGTATCAAAGATAGAGTAAAGAGAGAGAGCAAAGTCATTACCTTCGTGCGTTGCGAGAGTGGCAAAGATAGAGATGCGAGAGGCAGAGAGAATTTTTATTTTTTATTTTTTATATTCAACCCCAAACGACGTCTTTTTGGGGGGTTTTAAAATACCTCCAATACGTCGTCGTTTTGGAGGTAAAATAAAAAAGACCTCCATCGACACAGCGAGTGAGGCGGCCTCCTCACTCGCTGCAGTGAGGGGAAATTGAAAATGACGCCAGAGGCGGTTGCCTCGATGCGCCTTCGCCGCCAAGCGGCGACGCGGCGCCGCCTCTGACCGCATGTTTAAACAATGATTTTTAGTACCAAGTAACCTGAAACCTATTGTTCAATCGCCTATCACTAGTTTATGCCCTTTGTAAAAATTGCAAAAAATTGTAAATTTGACTGTAAAAGTTCAAAATATAAATTGAGTTTTGTAACTTTGCGAAGTTTGGACAAACGTGAAATGTTGCACAACTGTACTCCAGTCCATGTGTGGAGCCACTGTCTTCCTTATCCTCCACAATATATTGCAGTTGCAGAACAGGAAACATAAACCTTAACGAACCTCCAACAATTTACATTCTTGCAAAAACTGTCTCTATTGTATGCCCTACACAATATTGTTACTCCAGGTATTATTAAAATCCACTTAATCTTTCTCTATGAATTCACTGATTATGAATTAGTTACTTCTTTAGTACAAGGACAATCTGTTCCGCCTATTCCACATGATGATTCTTTTTTGAAAAACTCCTCAATATCATCCCTCGAAAGCGTCTATTAGCAATTTAGCAACCAATGAATTTCATTTGCGTTTGTCACCAAACCAGTTGTGCCATTCTTAGCTGTTTCATAGATATTATGATTTAAGGTGTTAGTCACCAAAATAAACATCAGTTAAGCATTGATTTTCCTTGACTGTCCGTGACCTTTCGACAGTAGAAGGGATTTGCTGTTTCATTTTTCCTTCTAGATGGTGGATATCCAGTAAATGTTATAGTTGGTTCACTTCTATTGATCTGTCACTGCTGTTTTTCAATCTCTACTGTTAATTAACTGTTATAGTTTTTCTCCCCTTTACTGATTGCCATGACTATATGCATATACCATGCTTTTCTTTTGTTTATGATTCATACGAATCATTCCATGCGGAAATTTGTTTAAGCTCTTTGTTGACATTTTGAATGTTAAAATTCCTTGATTATGGAAACATGAACCTCATGCGTTGTTGGACCTTAATCATTCACTTGTGAGTTGGGTTGCTTGTTGATGAAGGCCTCAAATGAGGTTCAAGGTTTTGCTTCTACTTAACATCCAAATGTGCATTTTCATCTTCAAGTTGCGATACTTCATTTATTTGCTTGCATACTGTCCAGAAATTTCGGCAAGGAATCTGATTCATTTTGAAATTACAGGTTGCAGTTGGGGGAGGTGGTGGGGATATTGGAAAGAAAATCAACCATGGTGGTGGTGATGGAGGTGATGATGATGGAGATGATGATGACTACTTCGATGATTTTGATGATGGTGATGAGGGAGATGAGGGCGGGCTTTTCAGGAGGCGGAAAATCCTTGAAGAGGTTGAACTTATATAAGCTCAGAAACACAGTTGTGGACATTTTTTGATTAAATTAATATTTACTCCTGCTCAAATTCATTTGATTTTGATTTTATATGTAGTGACTATTTCTTTACTTTCTGCCAGCTATTTGATCGAAAATTCGTAGATGCCGTGTTAAATGAGTGGATGAAGACAATGATGGATTTACCTGCTGGGTTCCGACAAGCTTATGAAATGGTATGTTGGCGCTCTTATGATTTACTTTTTTTTCTGTCAACTCATGACTAAATACTCACTGAAATATTGCCTCTAGGGATTAGTCAGCTCCGCCCAGATGGTCAAATTCCTTGCCATTAATGCCAGACCGACAACTACTAGGTTCATTTCTCGAGCACTTCCTCAGGGAATATCTAGGGCATTCATTGGCAGGTAATCTTTCTTGTTGTGCCCCTGGAATTGCTTGGGCTTGTGTCCTAGATTTAGTAATTTATTATTTGTGGGGTTATTCCTTTTTGATGGCTTTGTGATTCTTGTATTTAACACTTCATTGAATATTTTTCCTTGAATGAAGCAATTTATTCATGGATAGTATCTTCATACTTGTTCTTTCTCTCGATTTTGTTGCTAAATAATCTTGACTTCTTTGATCAATTGTAGGACTTAAAAAGTTTGGAGTTCAAACAGTTAAAGCTTAAACTAGTAAAAGAAAACTTATACATTTATTTATTTCGCACAATGTTTGGAAATTTCAAGCTAGTTTTCTACATGTTTGAGAACACTTAAATTTGCTGTGCTCATAAGGGTTGTTTCTTCATTGATAGATTAACACTATTAAATGGATGTTATAGAATTATGTTTGGCTTTTCTATATTTCATGAGACTGCTTTGGATATACCTTGTGATTAGGCTGTATGTCTTAAAATATAACTCAGGTGTCAATTTAACTACTGCAGTTTGTATCGTCAATGATCGCAATTAATGAACTCTCAAAAATCTGGAAGAAGATTCTCCAAAAACAAATGCTATAAAATTCCGTATCTGGAAATTTCAATAGTTCAGTGAATATTCTATTGAAAATATTGGATCTCTCGTCTGATATCTGATGTATCACCTATTGCCACAGGATGCTCGCAGATCCTGCATTTTTGTATAAACTTCTCTTGGAGCAGGCTGCCACAATTGGTTGCTCTGTTTGGTGGGAGTTGGAGAATCGCAAGGATAGGTGTGTTTTTTCTTTCAGAAATATCCACTTGCCTTGTATTTTCATTTATATATAAAGTTTATAAATGTTTGCTTCATGATAGGATAAAGCAAGAATGGGATCTTGCGCTAATAAATGTGCTAAAAGTAACAGCATGCAATGCTTTTGTTGTATGGTCACTGGCTCCTTGTCGTTCTTATGGAAACACATTCCAGTTTGACTTGCAAAATACATTACAAAAGCTCCCAAACAATATATTTGAGCGGAGTTACCCTTTTCGAGAATTTGACTTGCAAAAGAGAATCCACTCTCTTTTTTACAAGGCTGCAGAGTTGTGTATGGTGGGATTAACTGCCGGAGCAGTGCAAGGTTCTTTGTCAAACTATCTGGCCAGTAAAAAGGACAGGTAAACAAGGTTACAAAACCTCATTTTCATTTTTCTGTTGACTTGTTCGTGATGAATAAATAGTATGTAGAAGATTGTTCCTCTTACCGTTTAAGCCAGTCTAACATTTGCTATATTTGGGCAATCTTTAATGGGGGACAGGTTATCTGTGACGATCCCATCTGTGAGCACTAATGCGCTTGGTTATGGCGCTTTCCTTGGACTATATGCAAACTTGAGATATCAGCTATTGTGTGGATTTGATAGAGGGGTCACCAACCATTTTGATGTTATCGGAGTAGCTCTGTTCTTAAGCATGGGTTTGAGGTCTCTCTCTCTCTTCTGTCGATTTGTCTATTGATCCATATTCTACAATCCATATATACATTGATAGCCTATTCTTGTCATACGAAATTACTATTGTTTTAATATTTTGTTTGTTTATTTTTTACTGGGAAAGGATTTGTTTATTTGTCTGATAGGGTTATTAGTGGTTTTTATTGAATTTAGATATATCACCTAAGTTAAGGTTTTATTTCAAATTTTCTTCACTTAAGCAACTATCGTCCTCTCTAAGGAAACACGAGTGGTGAATATGGTTCCTTTATTTAAGAGCCTTCAGTCCAAAGTGTGACAATCAGTGATCATGGTTGAGAATCTTCTTTACTGCCTATCTGTGTTGGGATTTATCTATTATTCAACTTTTCAAATGGATTCCATGCAGGGTTTTGAATGTCCAATTAGGAGAAAGATCAAGGCTTGCTTGGCTAGGAGTGGAAGCAGATCCGCTACTTCAGTCAGATGACCTTATGAAGAAGGCTTACAACAGGCCATCTCAGGATGTCGCTGGCTCAACCCCAAAGTGGTTGATATCCAAGAATGCCATTGTTTCCGGGCTTGGGCTCCTTGGCATCAAACAAGGGAATGTCGACTCTGTTGAAGGGGAACCACGGACTCCTAAAGCGCGGAGAAAGAGGATAGTCCGGAAGAAGGCCACTGCTTAAATTTGTTGGTATTAATCTCGTCATTGCCCAATTTTGCTGCCTGTCAAAGGGACTACACGTAAGTCCTCATTAAACTCTCGAGACATCTAAGAACTAGGAGATGGTGTTCACTGTGATTCCTGGTAAGTACAGTTCACTGATAGGGGAATTTTTTTTTTTTTTTCAAAATGTTTAAACGTGGTATATTCCAATTTTCCTTGAGTTTATTCTAGTTAGAAAAGTTAATATTGATCTAGCCGCCCATGAATTGTTTTTGAATAATAAATAACAATTAACATGTTGCTTGGAGTGTTTAACCTCTCTGTAACCCAGTTGAATTTTGCAAATTCTATTGGAGATTTATTGAACACCTGCACACTTTTTCTAAGTTTATTGGTAAAAGATGTTGAAAAGATTAAGTTTTATTGGGGAGGAAAATTGTGAATTGAAAGAATTTAAAATGACAAGATCTTTTTCAGGTAAGTAAAAGATGTTGAAAATATTAAGTTTTGATGTTGAAAAAGATAATGTTTTTCAGGAAGGTTAGCGGTTAGATATAATTATTCAGTTTTTGAGGGGGTTTGATTCAGTAATTTTCTAACAGTTTTTTTTTTTTTTTAGTTTTAATTTTTTTTTATGAGATCATGGCAAAGAAACGATTAATATGGGGTTTTTCAATTTTGAACACAACGGTGAAAAACTGTTGTTTAATGAATAATGTCAACATTTGGAAGTAAATGGGTGGTTATTAGATTTTGTTTTATAATTTTCTTAATGTATTATTGATAGGGTAAATAAAGTAGAGGAGTTTTAAAAGTATCTTAGAGATGGGAGTGTGTGTGTGTGTAAATCTAACTCCATCCGTGGATTGAAAATTTTTTAACCATCAACACGTATATATTAATCTTTTTTTCTTTCATATTTATACACGTGTTTATTTATTTTGAATGTAAATTTTTGAGTTTTTAATTAAATTTTTTATTATAATAAATTAAAATAAATTTAATCCGCACAATCCGACTTACAACCTGCACGGATTGTACGAGCCCCATTATTTAGAAATTTAGTGAATTGAGTCTAATTTAACTCGATCCAATCCGATCCAATCCAAACTCACATATACCTTTTTAAAGGGGTGTCTAGAGATTATGCATGGGAGGATATTACTAAAAATACCTTCATATTTGGTCCAACATCAAACGAGGACTCCACTTAATAGAATAATTAAAACAAAGTCTTTAGTGTTTGTCTAATATTTAAATAAATCAGAAGTTTGTAAAATGAATCAATTAAGTCCTGACTATATTTTACATGTAGTAAAATATAATATTTTGTAAAAACATAATAGTAATAGATACGATTTTATTATAAAATATAAAAATTTATAATAATATAATAATAAAATATTATATCATAATATTTATTGTACTCATTTATTATTATTTTATAATTTTTGAAACAATTCAACGACAATAACCCTAAAAAGAAAAATGGGTGTCCCAACTATGTCATCCCCACCCCCAAGCGGCATAGTTAGGTGGTGTAAGGTTCAGGATCTCACATTGAGGTTCTATATTCGAATTTAGAGAGTGCGTTTCTTGTAAGAGTTTGGGACAGTCAGAGATTTTACCTGTTATACTTAAACTCATAAATGATGATTTGGCGGTAAGATTTTCAACGATTCAAACAAAAAAAGTAATCTTCAGATGCGTGTACATCTATTTCAAGAGGCAATAATCATCATTTATGAGTAACCTAATGTTATTTATACCAATAACCAGTTTATAGATGTCTGATTAAGAAATAATCGGCCTACATATAAAAGTAACCTAATGTATATATTACATATATTTGGGATTTACACTATATTCTTATTATATAATGATCCTATTACTTTCCATATTTTTATGATATGATACATAATTATGGTTTCGCCTTTGGTGGCTCATAAATGATAATGATTTAGAAAGTATCTTTAGCATATCCTAACTTAATTCTTATACAATAAAACATCTATAAATGAATAATGTTGGGATCAAGAAAAAATATTCATTTATCGATAAATAAATATTTATTCATTTATAGAACAGTTTTACATAATTTTGTTATATCTACTTCATCTTATTGTACTTGTATTATTACTTTAACTAAGATTCATGCATATAATTATTAATTATATTTTTTGAGAAACTAACAAATTAAATTAAGTATATTGTAATAAATAATTAGTAAATGCTATGCATGAATTTTATATTAATAATTAATAATTATATTTATTGAGAAACTAAAATATTAAATTAAGTACATTGTATCAAATAATTTAGTAAATGCTATGCATGAATTTTATACTAATAATTAATAATTATATTTATTGAGAAATTAAAAGATAAAATTAAGTACATTTCAATAAAAGAGGCATTTCAAGTCGTAGAAACCTTAAATAACTACTTTCTACAACAAGGGAAAAAATATATCAAATATAATACATGCTTTGTAAAAAATTAAGGATGAGACTATGTTCAATTTAGGAATAAAGAAAAAACAAATAACTTTATATGTATATTTTCAAAAAGAGTTGAAGTGAGAAGTTGTCAAGAAAAAAATAAATAATAATATGAATTTTATATGCTATTATAAGTAATATATTATTTTATATTTAATTAATTATTCATTCATAATTTCTTTAGGCCTTTAAGAAATTTGAAAAAAATTATTATCTTATATATTTAGCGAAATTATTCATTTAGTATTCTGGCCCAAGTCGAGACCAGAAAAATTTATTCATTAATCGATAATATTTGTTTATCGAACATTCATTTATCGAGGCTTACTGTAATATTATTGTTGTTGTTGATCCGAGGCTTCTAACTTTTGTATGAGTAGTATTTAAACTCAAATAAACTTTTACACTACATTAAAAATATTATCAATACACTTATAATGTTGGGATACAAAGTGTGTATCCAATTTTTTTTTTTTTAAATCGTTTGAAATTCCGCCGTCAAACCATTATTTCCGGGCTTAAGAGGAATACGTAAAATCCCCGGCTGTCCCAGACTGACAGACTCTTACAAGAAACGTATTCCCTAGATTCGAACCCAAGATCTGAATATCAGATCCTAAACCCTACACCACCAAACCGCGCCGAACGTGTGTATCCCACCTAATAAAGCACAAATACAAATATATACCATTTAGATGAAAAATAATAAGGCTTAGTATCTAATTATTACATAACTTTATAAGATAATGTCACATCATCAGTCTTACCAGTTGGAATATAAACTTTATATCTTAATTTTATAAGCCGATCTTTCTTTAAAAGAATAAAACAATCTCTTTGATTTATATAATTGACTAAATATCTACAATTTACTAATAGTTTTTATGCTACCTAGTTCCATCAAAATTTTCTAGTAATCAAATAGTAATCCTCCCAAGGCCTTTAATCTCCTGCTACTTTCGTTTAGGCCATTCTGGGTAGGTGGTATATGTTGTACCCTATAATTATCAATGGAAAATCTAGTTTTAAGGCGTCTATGATATTTTTTTTAAAGCAATATTTCCCATATTATGAGTTGTAAGGATAACATGTAAATTCACTTTATGATACAACAAAATTTAGAGATGCAACAAAATACTTTGCTAAATCTTTACTTGAAAACTTTAATATGAAAATTGTTATATAAAATGATCAACTTTCGTGCCCATATATATGCAATCAAGATTTACTTACAAAAGACATAATTTTTTACCACGTTTTTCTATAACGGCGTCCCATTATCACACCAATGACAAGAGTTTCTCATTATCTTGATAATGAGTTACTCATTAGTGCGACAATATAAGTCAGAAATCTTTTTTGCATCAACGTCTCATTGTCGTTCCAATGAATAACCACTATCGTGACAATATTAGTCAGAATGTATCTTTATGTCTCTAATTTTCATTATCGTGACAATGAAAGACATAATGTTTTTTTTTTTTTTGCACGAAATCATTTATTTCGATTAACTTTGTCTTTGAGTTTTGTTTTCCTTTGGGGGCACTGCACCCTCAACCCACCGCGATCTTTCCGAGAAGGTCGAACCTCTCGACCTGTCCTGGTAGGTCGATCCCCGATGTGTCAGCGTAAAACAATAACCGTACTAACATATTTTATATTATTCATATAATATTTTACATTAATAAATTAATTTGAATATATATATATATATATATATATATATATATATATCCAAATTCAACAACAACATCAACCTAATAACTTCTTTATTCTTTTTTTTTTTTCATTATTCTTTATTATTAGTTTTATAATATCATTTTTGACAAGTAGGATACAAGTGCATATCAATATGGCTTGGTCCACCCTGCACCTACTTTAAATATAGGAGAATTCTCCAGTGTCAATTTTTCAGTTTTTGCCTTGTCAATATATATTAATAATGCTCATCCATGTGAATGAATGTGGTTCACCCTTTTCTCTATTTGGTCCCCTCGGGCGATGATTTTAAGAGCACCGCGGGAGATCTCTCTTAGCTTCGACTTATGTACATGCATCTAAATATATATTTTAAATTTTTAAATACTAATAATAATAATAATCAGAATATTATTGATAATATTAATAATAACTATCTTCAGTTCTCTTGTCTTTTGATGGAACTTTGCTGAACTTAAATATTTTAGCATTCCATCTTCTTTAATCAATCGTTTTTCCTTAAAGAAATCATTTGTGATTCTCATGAGAGATTAATTATTTATTGCCATCAACCACCAAACACAAACTAAACCCTAACCTTTTGTTTATAGCTATCAAACACCAAACACATACTAAGCCTTAGCCTTCATAGTTCTAATATGGAGATTGGTCATCGGAATTCCAACATTGCGAATTCGCATTAGAAACTTTAAATTTTTTAAGGGTCATGCTAACTAGTGCCCTAAGGGCACTCATTAAGGATCCGTTTTTGGTAAGTTTTCATATCACTTTTATGGGGAAAGTAAAAAATTGTCAAAACATTAATTACCTTTTTATTTTTCCTATAAAAACTTTCCTAAAATGGATTATTAACAAGTGCCCTGAGGGCACTCATTAGCATTTCCCATTTTTTAAATAGGTTATTTGGTGTAAGTTCGGATAGGTTCTTATTATGCAAAAAAAAATATTATCTGTCAGAAGTTATTTTGCATTTATTAGGTATCATTAAAAAGAGTTCGCACCAAGATTCGTAGAGCTTGCAGTCAGCGTCTGCTCCATTCATCTTTGCATTTTCTCTCATTTCCTGGTCCATTACAGAGATATACTGTCATCTTTAATAGTTTAGGTTTGTCCAATTCTAAATTTGTGATCCCTCATAATTTTATTATTAGTATGAGTCAAAATTTATTCAAAATGTATCTTTCTAATATCAGAGTATGTATCAAATATATTTTATGTTTTGACGGTTTAGGATGTTGCAATTTCGAAATTCTGATATCTGATTATCAGAGTCCAAAGTGACCCAACTCCAAAACTCTATACTAAATACATCTTAAGAGTAGTCATTAATTATAAATACATCATCAATATTTTTCCCAAAGTCATTTTTTTTAAAGCAGTGATATACATACATACAATCTTACTAACAAAAACTACACTCCTCTCATTGTAGCTACAGTGATTGCTACAGTATCACTGTAGCTACAGTGAGAGAGGTGTAGTTTTTGTTAGTAAGATTGTAGGTAAGTGTAGCATTTTTGTTTTTTTTATATATTTTTCTCTTTGTTAACTAAATTTTTAATTCAAAAAAAAAAAATAGTATTAAAAGATGAATAGAGATGGTATAGTAAGTTGAAGTATTGAATGATGATAGTAAACATTAGTGAGGGACAGTTTGTATGCTACAATTCCATTAAAAATTGCAAAAAGACAAGTAAAATAATACACAAGTACTTGAGAAGGTGGTTGTGTTTCGGACAAAACATATTTATGTTGACAGTACAGTTGAGTTTTAACTGGAGACAACGATGATCATATAATAAAGTGGGGAATAAGACATCTTTTGCCTTGTTCAATTAGGTATATTCCTTTGCTCGTCCTCAATGGACGTTATTTAGTGGTGTAGGGTTTAAGATCTCATCTTGAGGTCTTGAGTTCAAATTCAGGAAGTGCGTTTCTTGTAAGAACCTGAAACAGTCGGTAATTTTACCTACTCCACTTAAGTCCGGAAAAAATGATTTCACGATAAAATTTCCAACAATTTCAAAAAAAATATTCATTTTGCACATTTTATTACTAACTGTCCAACTTGGGATGTATATTTGTTACAAAAATTAAAAATTAATTTTTCAATTCACACACTCCACCCCATGAGCAAACCAGAAGAGTTATTCCCTTGGCCTTGTGGGGTTGGTTCAAATGTGAGAGCATCTCCAATGTCACATTAAATTGGTGTCACACCAATTTATTCCCTTTGTCCTTTTATCAATTTAATGTATTTATATAATTTGATAATTAATTAAATTTATAAATTATACTATTATAAACAAATTATATATTTAAATAGTGTTCGTTAAGATCTTTAAAATGACTCTAATATTATATATATATATATATATATATATATATAATATATATATATCATTTATTTAATTTACTTATTAAATATGAATTTAACAATATAATTAATTATAATAATTTTTGTACAAAAATTCAATAACATAAAAAATTATTATTTAATAATTACTTAAATTAAAAAACATACTATATAAATTGATCAATTTAGGAAATATTATTTGAGCAAATAATTCTTTTTTTTTTGCATATCATAATTAAACACAATATGTATATACCAAATAAATAAATAATATATTGTATTTATATAATAAAAATTAATGTTTATTATATAAAATATTCTTTAAAGATGCTACTCTAATTTGGTGTAGAATGGGTTGAAGTAGAAATTTTTTTAGTGTAATGAATAGTGATAAAGATGCTATTTTGACACTAAATTTGGCGTCAATGGTTCGAGATGGTATATATGAGGCTATTCGAATCCATCTCTGAACTCATTTTCTCATTAAACCCTCTGTAATATTTATTTAAAATACTTTACAAACCCACCATAATACCCATTTTACCCTTATTAAATCTCAAATTTTCTCATAACCCTCTAACCAGTCAAAAAAGATTGCTAGAAACGTGGAATAGTAAGCAAATTTTCCGACCAGTAATAAAATAAACCTATCTTTCTCCCATAGACGTAAATTGAAGCCACTATTTGCCGAACCATGTAAATCATTATCTCTATAATTTATCTGTTTGCTTGTCGAGTTTGAATTTAGTTTCATACTAACCAAATAAATTCACTACGAAAAACAGTCATCCCTTTTTATATGAATGAGAGATGTGCAGTGCCAGTGTATATTGAGCTTACTGTGCTTGAAGTGTTAAAAATAAGGAGCAGCAAGATAAATTTTGATTTACGGTTTAGGATTTAGAGTCGTTAAAACCTCATTATCAAGCAAATGTGAAACTGTAGCTAGTAAAAAAAAAAACTGTTTAAATACGATACACAAATTTGTAAAATTTTATAATGTTACGATATAGTAAGAGTGGACATGGTTTGGTATGATTATAAAAAAAAATTATAATTATAATTATTTGATTTTTTTTAAAAAAAATAATTGTACAGTTTTTTAATTAAAAATTTATATTATTTTTAATTAACGGTTTGAATTCGGTGCAATTCGATTTTTTCATTTTTTAATGATAACAATAAAAAAATAATAACATTTAATGAATCTAACATTTATTTAAGTTTTTTTTTTTTTATATTGTGAACCTTCTAATCATCACAGCTACCTCAATAATTTTTTTTCATAAGACATAATTATTATTTAAAATATAAGAAAATAAAAAAAAATAATAACAAAAGTAAAAAAAATTATAAATATTTCATGAAATTAATCATCACTAAACACGATATAAATTAAATAATATAACAAATATAATTATAAATAACAACATAATATGATTAGATTTTAAAAACAACGGAAATATCATATCATCCGTACAATAATCCAATAATCTATTATCATACATGCTAAAATATTTAAAAACAACTAAAAAGATGAATATTAAATCATATATGTAATTTATTAATTTATTTATAATACCACGTCACTCATACTTCCGTTGGACCAAAGAATTACTCATCTAGTTTTTGTACTGATGTAAATCTTTTGAAGAAGACCGGACGAGAAAAATGGGAGGTCAATAATCATCTGATTCTAGGTTGATGATTGTTTTAGGTAAATTATTTTTCAGTAGACTTTGCATCCTCACTCACATAAACAATATTACTAGTAATTTGACACAAATCATTAATATTAGAATTAATCAGATGATTCGGCCCTCCATTTTTATCGTCTGATCTTCTTCATATGAGCTATATTTGCACATCATTTATGCTCCAATTGAGCACATGTTCTCTTTACTACCGATTCTCTTTTATCTTGTAAAAATAAATTAATTACTAATAATTTCAGTGTTAGTAGCATTTATAATCAATAACTTTGTCCCCATGGGTTAGGCAGGCTCTCAGTTTGAATCTAGTGTTATTTTTTATCATGTGTGTATGTATAATAATGAAAATTAAGATTCAATTATTAATTAAGATTCAATTATAAAAAAAAAAATCATCTCACTACCAAATCTAGGAGGTTAAATAAAGACGGTCATTTTTTTTTCTTATTACATGGGCAATGGGCTTAAGCTAATATCTCAACTAAATTAATTTACTTGAGGGAAATGTTTTCGTAGGGAGCTTCATGCAAATGAATTTGGATTCAGTGATAAACTTAGTTTTTTTTCTTTTATAATTATAATTTGTAGTTATTAAAAAATAATTTGAATATAATTAAATATTAAACGTATAATATTATTAAATTATAAATAGGACAACTCAACTTTGACACTAATCCAAATTTCATGGAAATAAATAGAAAGGGGTGAAATTATTTATTACCACAGTTGTATAAATGACGTGATATCTACACCACTAATCAATAATTATATAATATATAAGAATTGTATTAAATAAAATTATCATTTATTTAATTATTTTTTACTATTTAACCCGCATTATAATTGTATGATTAGATTATTGTATGGATGTGCACCACAATACATTCTATAATTATTTTGAGGACTTTGAGAAAACAATTTATACCACACTCTCTGCTAAACACTCTCCACATTACTCACTCTATATCTCTCCCTTCCTTCTCCACCAAATGGCCGCCGCCGCCGCCGCTGCTTCCGCCACCGTTGCCGTTTCCGTGAACACCACGGCCACTGTGGTGAAAATGTGTAACACTATAAACCCTTTATTTTGGCTTGTAAACCACCCAACAATCCTCAACTTTTCATGGACACAAGGGGAAACCCTAGGCTCTTCTCCACAATTCCTCACTCTCACAATCCTCTCTTACCTCTCTCTCACTTTCTTCCTCTACCAAGTTCCCATCATCTCCCTCGAATCCCACTTCCGGCGTCGAATCACAGTCCTCCATAACCTCTTCCTCATCACTGTCTCCTTCATCATGGCCGTTGGTTGCTCTCTCTCCATTCTCTCCCAATCACCAAGCATACACTACATCATTTGTTTCCCAACAAACACCAAACCAAAAGGACCCCTCTTCTTTTGGGGATACATGTTCTATCTCTCAAAGATTTATGAATATGTCGATACCCTTTTGATCCTTTTGAGTAGATCCATCAAACGGCTCTCTTTCCTCCACGTATACCACCATGCAACGGTTGTGATCATGTGTTATTTAGGGGTACACTGCTCACAATCTTCCTTACCATTGGTGATTGTCACCAACTGCATGGTTCATGTTTTCATGTACTTCTACTACTTAATGTGTGGATTAGGGTTTCAGCCTAAGTGGAAAAGGCTTGTGACAGATTGCCAAATTATTCAATTTTGTGCAAGCTTTGTGATATTCAGCTTGATTTTTGGGTACCATTTCACCACAACTACAGGCTGTGCAGGCATTAAAGCTTGTTGCTTCTCTGCTATATTCATCATCACACTTTTGTATCTGTTCACTGATTTCCACATCAACAATTACTCACCAAAAAAAGGTGACAAGGATCAAATTAAGAAGGCATGAGTACTTTCTCAAATGGGTGGTGGGTTTACTTAATTAATTAATTAATATATATATATTTTTTTAATTTTATTTGCTTCGTTATGATCAATCCGTAATGGGAGATGGTGCCTTAATTAGTTTCTGGGTGGATCTGTATTTCTTTTTTTTTTTTTTTTTTTTTGCATGATCTGTAGTCCTTTATTTCTCTGCTTGTTTGGTCAAAAATTAAAAACATTTGTATTAATAGTTTGTCTCTCACATAGTAATCATTTGAAAAGTTTGTCAGTGACACTTTTCACTCAACAATTGTATCAAGTGTGGTTGAGTTGATTTATGAATGTTGCAATGTTTTATTTGAAATTATTTTTTACTTTTTAAAGAGTATTTCATTGACCACATATTTCAATTCTTGTGATTTGCCCCTATTGTCTTATATTATAAAAGGAGTATGAAATTAAAAGATAGAGAAAATTACACATTCAGAGACAATATATTTTATTGTGTAATGCATTGGAGTTCATTTTTTATCTTTTACTTTTGTCCCCATTTTATTAAAATGATGGGTTATTATTAGATGGAAAGTAATATATATACTCATAAATTCTTAGGTAATGACATTCGAATGTTACTATGATAAGTATGAAACTAAAAAATATAGACTCAAATATTGTCTTTGAGTAATTGAGTGCATTAGAGTTTATATTTATTAGCTCTGTCAGATTCATTAACTTAATAACTAATAAGTTAAGGATGATATATATTGAAATACAAAAAATATGGATTTCAATATATTAAATATTATAAGAAAACTCGAAATTATTGATCGGATATTCGATCGATAATCTCAAAAATTCGGTCAGTAATTACGATTATCGATTGAAACTGATTGAATTTTTTCGATCGGTATTTGGATTATCGGTAATAAATTACCGATCGAAATAGGGTCGGTCGGTAAAATTACTGATCGAATTACCTACCGAAATATAATTCGGTCAGTGACTTCTTAAAAAAAAAAAATTAGATTTTATCGAACAAATATAATTTGGCCGGTAAACTCACTACATTTTTAAAAAAAATATGGGGCCCATCATGGGCCTTAGTACTACCCAAAGGCGGGTCTAAACTAAACCCACACAATTCCCATTTAATTCTATAAATTGATGCAACTGGTGTGACTTGAACCCTTAACCTAATAATAATAATAATAATATATTAAATTTTTTTTTTACCAACAGACCGATAATTCGGTCGGTAAAATATCTGATTTATTTTTATTTTTTTATAATTAATATTATTTTAGCGACCAATAACACTTCGGTCGGTAATAGGTCATAATTTTTTTTTTATCTTTTTTAGTTAGTAAATACCAAAATTTACCGACTGAATATCTAGTCGGTAATTCCACATGTTCTTGTTGTGAAAATACAAACAATACTATTGTTTTGGCTAATGCCTGTGGCCCCTATCTTTCTGGAAATCTATGTTTTTTTTTTTCTGTTTTTAACGTGATCCTGACCTTAATAAGATCCTTCGTTGAAATTTTCCACAGATATAAATATAAACTATTCAATGAAGGATCTTTTAATTAAATAACTTACGAATTAAGTTTTTAAAATAGGAAAAATAGAAATTTTTAAAACAATGTTGTTTACATTTTAGTTAAAAGCTGACAATTATATCATATTAATAGTATCTCTATGCAATATAAAGAACCTTGAAATAGATTTATGCAACAAAAAAAAAAAATCATCCATGATTTTTTTTTTAAATCGTTTGAAATCTCACCGTCAAACCACTCATTTCGAGTTTAAGTAGAGCAGGTAAAACCCTCCGTTGTCCCAGACTCTTACAAGAAACGCACTCATTGGATTCGAACTCGGAACCGAACCGAACCGGCCGGTTCCACAAGTGTGGAACCGGAACCGTAAACCGAACCGGAACCGAACCGGTCGGTTCTGGTTCGGTTACGGTTCCCCTTTTGTTTTTTTATAAAAAATAGAAAAAAATTCTATAATCGTAATGTTTTTTCAAACAATCACATCATTTTTATATAATTATTTTTTATAAAATTCTTTTAACATATAATCTTTTTTATAGTCAACTCTTGGCTAGTGTTTTCTTCATATAAGCTAGACCCGGCCAAGGTTCCGGTTCAGAACCGGAACCGAACCGGTTGGAACCGGAAGGTTCCGGTTCCGGTTCCGGAACCGAACCGGAACCTGACCGGTTCGGTTAGGGTTCTTACCCTGACCGAACCGGTTGGAACCGCTGGAACCGAACGGTTCCAGCGGTTCCAACGGTTCCAACCGGAAGTAAAAAAAAAAAATTTATTTTCTTGGAACCGTAAGGTTCCACAAGTAAATCTCAATTTTTTTAATTAATAATAATGAATTAATGAGGTTTAAAATTGCAATACTAAAACATGAATGTCCACATCCTTTTTATAACCAACTCTTGGTTATTGGCTTCTTTATATAAGCGATGTGGGACACAATAGCCAAGTAACAAATATCTCACATCGCTTATATAAAGAAAGCACTAGCCAAGAGTTGACTATAAAAATGATTATATGTTAAAAGAATTTTATAAAAAAATGATTCTATAAAAATGATGTGATAGTATGAAAAAACATTAGATTTTTTTTTTTTTTTAAAATTTATTATTAAAAAAAAAAAAAAACCGGAAGGGGAACCGTAAACCGAACCGGAACCGACCGGTTCCGGTTCGGTTACGGTTCCGGTTCCACTTAAGTGTGGAACCGGAACCGAACCGGCGGCCAGGTCTAATATAAGCGATGTGAGATATTTGTTACTTGGCTATTGTGTCCCACATCGCTTATATAAAGAAGTCAATAACCAAGAGTTGGTTATAAAAATGAGATTTTTAAACCTCCTTAAAAATTGACTATTGTGCTCAAGGTTGCAATTTTAAACCTCATTATTATTAATAAAAAAAATTGAGACTTACTTGTGGAATCTTACGGTTCCAAGTAAATAATTTTTTTTTTTAAACTTTCGGTTCCAATCGGAACCGTACGGTTCCGGTTGGAACCGACCGGTTCGGTCAGGGTGAGAACCCTAACCGAACCGGTTAGGTTCCGAAACCGGAACCGGTTGGAACCGAAACCGTCCGGTTCCGAACCAGAACATTGGCTGGGTCTACTTAGTACTACCCAAAGGCGGGTCTAAACTAAACCCACACAATTCACATTTAATTATTTAAATTGATGCAATTGGTGTGACTTGAACCCTTAACCTAATAATAATAATAATATTATTATTATTATTATTATTATATATATATAATATATATATATATATATATATATATATATATATATATTTTACCAACCGACCGATAATTCGGTCGGCAAAATATATAAGTTACTGACCGAAACTTAATTCGGTCGGTAAAATGTCTGATTTATTTTTATTTCTTTATAATTAATATTATTTTACCGACCAATAATACTTCGGTCGGTAATAGGTCATAATTTTTTTTTTATCTTTTTTAGTTAGTAAATACCAAAATTTACCGACTGAATATCTAGTCGGTAATTCCACATGTTCTTGTTGTGAAAAGACAAACAATACTATATCAAAATCTATGTTTTTTCTGTTTTTAACGTGATCCTTACCTTAATAAATTAAGAGATCCTTCGTTGAAATCTTACACACATACAAATATAAACTATTCAATGAAGGATCTTTTAACTAAATAAGTTAAGAATTAAGTTTTAAAAATAGGAAAAATAGAAATTTTTTAAAACAATGTTGTTTACATTTTAGTTAAAAGCTGACAATTATATCATATTAATAGTATCTCTATGCAATATAAAGAACCTTGAAATAGATTTATGCAACAACAAAAAAAAAAAAAATCATCCATGTTTTTTTTTTTTTTTTAAATCGTTGGAAATCTCACCGTCAAACCACCCATTTCGGACTTAAGTAGAGCAGGTAAAACCCCTCGTTGTCCCAGACTCTTACAAGAAACACACTAATTGGATTCGAACTCAGGTCCTGAAGGTGAGATCCTGAACCCTACACCACTAAATGATGCTTGATATAATCACTAAAGTGAATGGTTACGGAAAATTGTGCAAAAAAATTCTTCTTGTATGGCCACAATATTAATTTCTCACAATTTTATATCAGCATTGCTAAAATGCTGCTATTAAAAATATTAACTGATGCATTATTAGCTCTCAAAATTTTTCAATAAAAAACAATATAAAATTTTAACATAACAAAATATATATTTATAAAAGCTTTATTAATGAGTAAGCACACTGTTTTTACTTTTTATTGACTTGGATGATAAGTCTGAAAAGTTAATGGTCATGTGTGCAAAGGGCATCAACTGAAGGGAGCAAACTGAAATTATCCAGGCTGAGTGGATAACTGAAAACAGAATTAACGAATTCTATTATGAAGACTGAGTTGGATCTCAACAAGCTGTTTACAAACTCACACCACATGCACCCTTAATTTTCAGTTTCATTTTAGTTATGAATTTAAATATGTTCTCAAAAAAAAAAGAGAGAAGTGAGAGAATCTTTTTTTCTCTCCTCCTTTTAATTATTACAAAAATAAAATCTATTAATGTTGAGAATGAGACTTTACAAATTTATTTTTATCAAGTCCTTAATAAAGTTTAATCATTTCGTTCATGAAGTCTAAATAATAATGGAAAATCTATTGTTTGAAGAAAATTACGACATTCTCATATACAAATTGATCAATTCGAGTCCTATACAAATTAAATTAATTAATTATTTTTTTAAAAAAAATGCCATATGTACCCTTCGTTAGTTTTTTTTTTTCCTGATTTCTCTTTTAACATTGGAATTAAAATGAGGTATTAGAATCTTTTCAATAACTTTAATGGTAAAAACAAAAAAAAAAAACAAAAAAATCTATCCCTCTTGAAAAAGAAAATGAAAGTGCCTAGAAATGGATAAGAATTAGTTATAGTGTTAATTAGAGTATATATTCTAAAATCTGTTGTGAATGTCATGATTTAAGGTAAAATATTTTATAACACATTTTATTATTTATTTAATAAAAGACATTTGTTTTCTACACATCTTTACATCTATATTTTATGTATGTCCCGAGATATTATGACAAATAAATATCGTCAATCCAAAATATGTTTGTGATTATGAGAGTTAATAATATTTATCTATGTCTCAAATTCTTGGTAAAATGTGATTATTATACAAGATAATAATATATCACTTGGAAAATATTGTTGTGTGTCGCCTATATTGACATATGATGTTAATAGAATGAATGATAAGTCTCATATCATAAAGACACAAATAATAGATACTTTCATTAGTATAATGAAATATCGAACACGACCACAAAAGTGTAAGATTACATGATAATATTATCTAAGATCATTGATCTTCGTAATAATCTATTAGTGCCGTCATATCCTCTGATCTGAGATCACATGATGACTTGTACGATAATACTCTTGGTTCACTAGTATATTCTCATTCGACTATCCACTTCCTTTGAATAAATGCTAGGTGACCTTGAGTGGTTAACCTACAAAGTCACGTATGTTTCAAAATGGGATCTGATAGCTTTGATAATAAAAGGTAGAGATGTTTCAAGGAAACTCAAAGTTGTGGATACAAGTCTTTATCCAAAGCAGTCGATATCTTAGAGATATAAAATACACAAGTTCGAGTTTAAAGATATATCGAGTAGAAAAGATTTGACCTTACCATGATCTCAAACTCGATAAGAAATATAAATATCGGAATGAGTGAGATGACATGCTCGAAGTGTATTCTAACATGTTCATATGTTTTCCCACTTCATTCATCGACTAGGTTATGTCTTGCTGCTAGGCAATTACCTATAGTATGTGGGATATCATGGAGATGAAATATTAAAGAGTTAATATTATCTCACTACTATTCGATAATGAACTTAGGACGATCGCACAAATATAGTTCGCATCTACGTTATAAATTTAAGGATGTCTATTAAAAGTTAATAAATGATTATTTTGGCAAAATAAGATTTCATAATTGAATTAAGATAATCAAGATATTTCAAAAATATTAATTTGATTAATAAATTCGAAATATAAAACTAGATTTAATTATTTAAATAAATATTTGATACTATATTAAATATAATTTTAATTAATTGTTAATTAAAATTAAGTAAAATAAATAAATAAATAGTAAATTAATTATAAGACGCTAGCACCCTAATTAATTAGAGTCCTAATTAAGATTAAATAGAGAAGAATTTATTTAATAAGGAAACTTTATTTAATTAAGTTTCATGATTTATTTTGGAAAGAATCTTTAAGAGGCCTAATTTGATTTGGAGAGATTTAGGATTATCCTTGTTGTATTGGGATACAAACAAAGTAAATCATATACTATAAATAAGGGTTATTTACGTTTCACTACTAAAGTTATGATTAAATAACAATTGGGTACTATGAATATTAACATATTACATTTTACTACTAAACTTATAAAAATTTAACATTTTACTACTTTTCCATCCAACCGTTAGTTGACCATTACATCATATTGTCATCATAAGGATAAAAGAGTATTAACAACATATTATTATAAATTATAAATATTGTAATCAACGGTGGTAATCGTACGGCTGAATATTGGAAATAATGATTTTTGAGTATATCTCTTTTATTGTTATACTTTAAAGTATTTTGGTTATTATGAGAATTTTAATTATTAAATTATTTGGTAAATTAAATTCTTTATTTTATGGGTTATATGGATAATTTAGAGATTGAAGTATTTTTATAATGTGATTGTTGATTGTATATTTTTTTTATTGTTATATATAAGATTTAGATATGTTTTTTAAATGGTATAATTATAATTTTCACTTTTATTTTATTTTGAGGATAAAACAGTCTTTTTAAAGATCAACTGACGGTTAACTAACAGTTTGGATGGAAAAGTAGTAAAATGTTAATTTTTATAAGTTTAGTAGTAAAATGTAATATGTTAATATTCATAGTACCCAATTGTTATTTGATCATAATTTTAGTAGTAAAACGTAAATAACCCTATAAATAAATATCAAATTCCACCAAACAAGTTTTTCTCATTGGCCAAAAATTTCTCTCTCTCTTTTGGAATAGTTCTAAGTTGTTCCAAAATTAATTTCAAGAAATGTTTGTTTCTTAGATCTTTAATTTAATACTTCAACATCCTAGAAAAGAAAATGAGTGTTCCTATATGAGAACTTGTGTGCCAACTAGAGGTGTAACGCTTGGGAAAAATTCAAAAAAAAATTCAAGAAAGGCTCGAGAAAATAATAAAACATTCAAGCATGTTTTATTATTGTTAAATATTATTTATGTTGATAAATAAAATTTATTTACATGTATATTTAAAATTAATAATGATTAATTTTATTATTATATTTATTTATATCAAGCGCACTAACTCCAAAACCTTACTAAGAGTGCAATTATATTTTCAATGCCATCTATATAATAAATAACACATAAAAATTATGTTTATGAATAGTAGTATATTTGAATGAGAAACCTAATCTATTAATTAACGCCACATGCATTTCCAATGACAAAAAATATATATTTAAAAAACAATAATATCTGACAATCAAAGTAACCACAATCTACAAACGATCGATGGCTTTATTTATTACAGAAGGCTAAAACGAATAGCTAAAAAAGTGGAATGATGATTTTCTTACTTCAAGAAAAATTTGTTGGATTAAATTTTGATAGTAGTTGCAGCAGCTTTAATTTAATGGTGTTTTTTTTTTTTGAAAATGTTTGAAATTTTATCGTCAAATGATTCGAATTCAGAATTTGATAATAAAATTTTAAACTATTTGCCATTAAATCATACTTCTTGAGAGCTTACTTTAATTAGGGATGACAAAATAAATCAATGAATTGAACTTATATCGAATATTAAACGAATCGAATCAAAATATGATGGATTTGTATTCGATTCGCTTATGAAACGAATCCTAATATCATGATTTGTATTCGATTCGTTTATTAAACTAATCGAATATGAATATTTGTTTAGTCGTGATATTATTTAATAACATAATTTACCATAATTTATTTACATTATTTTTTCATAAATATATACATATGAAATATGTAATTAATATTTAATATATTTACTAAAAATAACTCACCAAATATCGACAATATCATTTTTTCTATGATAATTAACCATAATTTCTCGAATCTTAATTGAAAAATAACAATAACTAATAAAAGAAAATAATAAAACGAATTCTAAACGAATCAATGAGTTTAAATTCGTATTCGATTCGTTTAATAAACGAATTGAATCAACTCATTTATTAAACGAATTCATTTTTTCAAACTCGTATTCACTTTAAAGCGAATCGAATCGAACGAATAAACGAATTCTAATCCAAATTACCACTCATAGCACTATTAGGCTTTGCGACATGAAGGGGCACGGGCATATAGATTTATATTTATTTTTTGTTTACTTTAAAAAAAAAAACTGAATTTTAAAATATTTTAATGCTCAAAAAATAAACAATAAAAATCTAAAAATTTAAATATTTTAGTGGAATTTTAAATTGGACTTTAAAAATTATATATATTTAAAAATTAAAATATACATTAATTAAAAATTATCTTTATAATAATATCCAAGCCGAGACCTAGTCCAAAATTTGCCACATCTACTTACTGATCCATTTAACAATTCTTTTCGACCGACAATTTTGACAAGTGAATAAGGGCTTAATCAAGTTGTCTTAAATTTGAGGCTGAGTTAATAAAATGGAATCCTTTTATTGATAAATGATTAAAAAATATATATAAAACATATTATATAATTTAAAATTAAAATTTCTTTATATTTTGTACCTTAGTTTTGAGGTTCATCTCCAAGACCAACTTTACATGCAACATGCACTTGTGGCCCGCCTGCTGTGAGAGAGATAGTATATACATCCGACACATAATATAATTTTCGGCACTTTACAGCTACTCTTGCAATTAATTTATGATACATCTCTTTGTTTTCCACAAGAGTAAGAGTTCTTTTCATCGGTTTATAGAAGATTTGTTGAGTCAAATGGATAGATTTCATCGAAAATGATGGTTATGGGAGCGCTATTGTTCTCCCCATATTTTTGTTTGGTTGATTGATTTATCGATATTTTTATAATAAATTATATATAAGTTAATGTAAAAGTATTTTATGTTGATTCTATGTATTATATTATTCCACTTCTAATTAAAAAAATTATATTCACCAATATTATGTCAATGTGGGATGACCAGACCGGTCTTGTAATTCCTCTTATATTACTGCCTATTACGAGGAATACTTAGTGCACAAATTATCTTATATTATTAGGATTTGTCCTAATTAAGTTTGAGTCTTAAGTATCCCTAAGTAGTTATTCGAACATAATCTCGATCTTGTAATTACATCGTTCGTGACGATGTATTTTTAGGTTTTATAACTTTATTTATGCAATACATTTTCAAAAAAAACAACCATTTTCCTAAACTCTGTTATAGCGAGAGCTTTATATATTGAATACGGTATTTTTGTAATGAATATTCTTAACAGGAAAACCTAAGGCAGGGGCAACACATTTAACTCAAATTATTTTGGTCGTCTCTTTCGATTTATGCTTTGAGAACTGAATCAACATGTTGCTGTCAATCTCCATGATCAGTTAAATTGTTGCCGCTTTACAAGTTTGAATATTCCTTTATTCGTGCCCTTGAGGTCTTATGGAATAAGAGAATTGATTCTTTGTAAATTTTTTTACATCATTAACACAAATCATCAAATCTGTTTCTCCTTTCATTTTTTCCAACAGAAGTTTTTTTACTATCAAGTGGGATCGGTTATATGAATTATTTGATATTCCATTTGTTTTCATTTTCTCGCGGGAGCATTTCGAGATCTCGAATGAAAAAATAGATATAAAATAAATAAAAAAAATCACAGGCTTGCATCATGCTATGCAAAGATTGTTGGGGTTTTGGGGTCGGGGCGCAGCGGAAGCGCGGGTCCGGGCGAAATCGTATTTTAATTTTTTTTCAAAATACCGAATAAATTAATCAATATCTAATATGAATAATTTATTCATATTTCACCTAAACCTATTTATTTAATATCAAATATCAACATAAATATGGTGAAAACTCGCGAAACTTTTACGAAAAACGTTTTTCCGCAAAATTGCCTAAAACGCGTTTTTGACTGAACCGACTACCCGACACTTATGGAAACTGCTCAGGTCAGCTCCAATAGTGTCGAGGCAGTTCATGAGATACCCAAACAGTGACAGAATCACTGTTTCACACAGCCGTCACCCGGTTGGCTCAAAATCCACCCGGTAACGCCGTTTTCGCTTATTTCAAGTTGGAAACACTTCCGGCAATTATGCCACTCCCAAAACACATCCAATACATTCTAAAGACAAACATTTTCATCACAAACAGTAGCTCTTCCAGGTCTGAAACAGTGACCAAATTTGCCAAAATAAATACTTTAAATCAGATTTTTTTTACCAAGATTAATCTAATTAATCCAACACCAATCCAAAGTCACCACAAATGAAGAACTCTAGAACAATTCTAGGCATAATAAGAGTGGCTATTACACTCTAGAATGACAACAAAGTTGTCCTACAACAATTGATTAAATTGGACAATAATTACACTAATTATTTCCAAAACTACTTCACATATGCCATACACTTCCAATTATATCCACCATCAACAAAAGCCCCAATTTTTCAGAAATTAAAGAATCCTAGAACATTTCTAGATCATCAAGAAAACAAGAAACAAGTTTCTAGGCTAAGGGACTTGATGAATTACCTCTAATTCACTTAATTCCATAGCAATTTTCTTGATTTTCTTTGATTTCTTCAAGCTTTCTCCAAGCAAAGATGGAAACTCATTTTCCTTCTTGAACTCTCGGCAATTGGAAGTGATGAAGATGATGATAAAATAATTTTCTCTTTCCTCCTTTATATTGGACGAAATTGACAAGCTAATGAGGGGCAATTTTGTCATTTTCATCTTTAATCAAATTAAAGTCAAAATAACTTTATATTATCCAATCAAAATTGGACATAAATAAAGTGTAATAAAATTCATGCCAAATGCACCAATAATAACACTCCAAATTTCATAACATTTAATGAAAAAAGATTAAATTAATTAATTATTCTAATATTTAACAATTAAATATTAAATAATCAATTAATAATAATATTATTATATATGTATTTCTTATTTACAATAAATAATAAATACATATATTTATGACATGTGTCAAAATCTCATTTGACGAATAATTAATGTGTATCTAATCGTATTATGTATCAAATACAAATACACAATAATTATTAGCGGACAAAATCCTCTAATGCATGTGTTATCGTTTAACGATTAAACGATCCGAATTAACTCATTTAATCCGGTGAAGTATTATGAATAATCCATATTATTCATATCGAGTTGCTCAAGTGCTCAACGAGTACACTTCATATTGTGGGACTCTCTAAGTTTAGGTTTATCTGTCACGAAATCCAATTTCGTGTCAATAATCCACCCACTCATGGATTATGACGACCACAGATAATCTTGCTAAACTATGCAAGTCGAGGTCATTGCATACGTATAATCCCTCCGTCACAGGCCATTCGTATTGTACCTGGGATATAGATGAGAACGTCAAATCCGTTCGGTATAATACAGTCGACTTTCAATTTACGATCTCTAAATAACATTCGGAACTCGTTTCCGACGTTATACCACGGCCATGGATTTACTAGATCATAAACACGTGTTGGATGATTATGCCCTGTACACAGGACTGACGGATCATATCTTGATACGTACTGGATATCATGAGCATCAGTCCACACCCAACGAACAGGCGGATGTCTGATCATGAATAGATCGTTGACGTAACTGCCATCAAAGTGTAGAGGATAGCTCATATATCCACAGTAGTATCTCAAGTCGAATGACCACTATGCTCGCTCAACTCGAGAAGGTTCCTATTGACGTTGGTGTACCATCTATTAGGAAACCTTCGGTGAGTCGTTCAGTGTCTTATCAAATAAACACCTACATGTCTATTCACTGGGATAAACCATCGGACCAAGTCACGATATACGACATGTACTGGTCTCAACGGATTTTACTAACCGACCCGTGTTAGTAAATCTTGACCAGGAACTTTATTTAAGGATATACAACTAATAGTGTGCTTCCCAATGTCAATTGTAACTGCGCACTATACTGTAAATCCTAGGGTCTTTGTCTAATATACACGTATCACTGAACCAGATTCAGTTTCGATATAATCATAATCAGATTAGATCGAATAAGTGTATAAAAGACAAGGGTGCTACCACTAAAATTAGTAATGTTATGGAAAATCGAACTGCTCGTATTTATAAATCAGACATAAATACGATCCGGATTGGCACTCGGATCACCAACCCTAACAAAGATAACATACAATTCTTAAACATGATTTGATGTTGAATGCAGGAATCAAACTGTATGCTCTTACCATGACAATTGACAAGAAGATTTTTCTGCAACAAATCAAAGGGCATAAAAGCATTCTCTCAAAGCTGGTGGCAGCTCCTTCTGATGCTCGCGCTGACACTGACATTAATTTATTTTAGCAAGCCCTGTATTGAAATTACCATTTCAGAAACTCCAGTATGATATTTATTGTTTTGTATTCTAAAGATGCATTTTCTTTTGTATATATTCATAATTTTTTCCCCAGTTTCTTGAGTTGATAAGTAATCCAGTCATGTTTAACTTGGACAAACGAACAATGTACAGAAGAATGATAAATGGACAACCCATGCACTATCTTCTAAAATTTTTAAATTGGCTCAGGACATCCAAAAAGATTTTAATGATGTCAACAGATTCATATAACCGATAAATTTTTTTAGTTTTTTTGGTTACAGGACAGAAATTCAAAATCCCTCTTCTTAGACTTAAAAGCAGTAAATTGTCAATAATTGATCAGTGCATAAGCAGGAACTTGCCACATATACTATGCGAAATACATGAAGCCATGCATATGGCAGGAACTTGATACAGTAGACATGCAAAATACCTTAAACACTTGACTGAAAATAAAACAAAATTAATGGGAAGAAAGAATTTTAGGCAGCTTGATACCCAGATCAAAGAGGAAAGAGATGGAACTCCTCCTAAGGGTTCACCTTTTGTCAGCTACATTAAACAGAGGAAAAACCACAGCACACAAGTTGGATCGTCTTTAAATAAAGAAAGAAAACTACTTTGCTCGATCCGAACAGAAAGAAAATATTACAGCAATGATTAAACAAATAGCCATGCTTTATTATTAATATACTCAATTTTCTTGCATCAAAGATGATAAGAAAAGAAAATTGTGCTGTTTTTTCAACTGCAGTAATATCTTCAAAACAAAACTGGCCCGTTAGAAGGGTTCGCAATCTGTCTATTCTTGCCACTGCTTCTTTTTGAGTGCTTGCTCAGATTCTTGCCCTCTTTGATTTGCTGATTTTGACTCTTCGTTTTCAAATGGTAATACAATGACTGGTGCTGCAGGAATTGTGTCCCATCGCTCCTTTAACAAAGTTACGAATCTCTTAACAGTCTCCCTCCGAAACTCAAGCTCCCGAGTGAAGAGATCAAAGAGAAGGAAAGCAAGAATGTACTTGAAAGGAACAATTAAGAGAATGGTTGCAGAAGATAGCAATACTAGTGCAACCTCGGTCGTTATCTGATAAGAAGTTCAGAAAATTAAATATTTTTGTTCACAAAGGTCATGGCAGTAGAAATGAAATGTGAATTTACGTTCGTGGAAATAAACTCCCAAAATGTGATATGGATAGTTTAAACCATTCTGGGTGAGCCAATATCAAAAGGAAAATTATCATCTATCCTCCCGAAAATTGTCTGATGTTTGAAAAAACATTTAGTTTTGAGAAAATGACATGACCCAAAGTTATTAAAAATGAATATTTACCCAAAATTGTGTGTTTTTTTAATATAAACTAAATTTCGGGTGGATAGATGATAAAATTTCTGCAAAAGTTGTTAAATTTTGGGTGTTAAATGACATATTTTTAATAATTTTGGGTGCACATATGACATTTTCCCAAAATTAGGTATTTTTCCGAACATAAAGTAATTTTCGGGTGGACAGATGATAATTTCCCAAGAAAAAACACAGACATGCGCAAACACATACACCAGATTTATAAGCTTGAAAGCTCCTGAACAATCAGCTAACAATTCTCACTATTTTAATGCAGATGAAAAAGTCTTCCAACAGTAATGGGAACATACCTGAGGCTGACCTGAAAGAAATATTGTACGTATTTTTAGAAGCGTTACATTCAGATTCTGGAGATAATTCTCCACATCACGCATGGCATCTTTTACAGCTATGATCTTTTGAATAGTATTTGAAGGAGGTTGATCACGGATAGTAACTCTTCCAAAAGATCTCCCCAGGCGACCTTGCTCCTTCAGCCCTTTTAGTGTTAACATCCCAGCTGCTAAAACCATCAACGACATGGGAAATACATATGACAGCAGATTTCTGAAAGAAGAAACTGATGGTCAGCTTAGATTCAAACTCTGCTGAGGAATTGACAGATCCAGTACAGATAATCCAGTTCCAAGATTATCCTCAGTCATAGAAGTATAAAATTTTATATCTTATCAACCTAGTCCACCTCGTACAATGTCAGATTAGAAAATAACTTAGCTACTTTGGCAAGGAATGCTAGAATAAAAATTGCAAATGAAAAACATAATTCTGTAACAATAAATGGTATAGCTAGCAAGAAGTCCCAATTCATATATGCTTCTGTAAACCATTAAAAATCACAGGATTGCAACCATAATAACTTAAAAATGACTGAAGCAATAGAATCAACCAAGAGTTGAATAACTCAAACAAAATTCAATATGAAATATCAAAAGCTAAAATGATCACTTGAACAAGAAAAACTCGACAAAGAAAAACTTTAACATGACATACTTGCAAATGAAATGTTGTGATTTCAAGTAGTCAAATATATTGAAAATTAACAATTTATTGAGTCAGTCATTTCATCATAAATTTATCCCCCACTCAGTATAAGGTGACAATGGGGAAAAAAAAACGCATTTGGACTTCTGTCAATGTTTAAGATGTCCATTAGAATTGATACCATGGTAATAAGTCTTCCAACCTGCATATCTACCTGAAAATGATAGTATATGCGAATGCAAGGAAGGAGACAGTCAGAGGTGGCTCCTCCCAGCGTCTAAGCTTATTGAAATTCTTGCCAGTTATACTCAGAGGAAGTAAAAGTTCCTGCAGTAAGGCAATAGACCAAAGTTTTAGACTACCAAAGACATTTGATGGTTCACAATGAAGCCTACTGCAACTAGAACATATTACATAAGCGGGATATGAGTGCAACATGACAGTTTTAATTATAACACATACAATCGAGTTCAATGTTTCAATCCATCGTTTCTTGCAATCATTCTGTCACAAATATCATTTATAATGCAGCAGTTGAGCTTAATGTTCATTAAATAAACTAGTTTTGTCACATTTTCTTCTTGATTGTTATTTGGGCTTTCTAAGAAACCTTACAAACTGCCATAAATAAGAAAATATTATTTTGTTAAAAGAGGAATAACATGTTTTTATTAACATGAAGAAATGCTACATAGAACTTTACAAGAGGAGCCAAACCAGAAGCCCACTTACAAATCAAAACCTCTAAAACAAAAGGCAATAACAACTTTGTTTACAAAATGTAGCTCTATCCCCTCAACAACAAAAAAAATATTTTCACTGCAGTCAGTGGAAACTGTAGAAACTGAAGTCCATAGGCATACAAGAAATCAACAATTAATTATTTACTAATCATCTAATCTATAAGGTCTTTTATACACTTTAGCTGAACTTTGGCCAATGTCAATAGCATGGATAAAACTTTGAGCTGAGCTTTGATTAAGGATTTGCAACATATATCAGTTATCATTAAATGATTTTCCAGAATGTATACTTCATGCGCAACTTCAGGAACCACAGGGGAATCAGTTTATAAGATTAGTCTGAGCAGTTATAACCCAATGAATAGAAAAGCTACTCACAATATAAGAAGAAAGAGAAACTGAAAAAAGTATTTTTCCTTTTTGAAGAAAAAATAAATCAAAATAGCCAAACCTTGAAGAGGTCAATGTTACTGGGTATCCCTTTAACCATTGCAGCATCGATAGTGGCTTGAGTTTTCTCGACTGCCTGGGACTTCTCTTGGCATGTTATTGCTGCTCTTTCTACAAGAGTCAGACCAGCCACAACAAGATTTTTACTTAATATTACTCCATCTTTTGTTGAAGAGTTCTTCCAGAATGTGATGGAAGCACCAGACGCCCAAGATGGAGACCTCATCCACTTCCGCAAGTAAACACTACCATCTATGTCAAACACGTGATTCCTACTTTCATATGTCTCATCTAAAGGTTTGGCTCCTTCAACAGGTGGTTCCCCCGCCTCCGTAAATTTAGTAATCAATGGTCCGCCCCAGTAATTTACAGCTAGAGTTTGGGAAACAACTTCGCCATAGGGTGCATTTTGCAAATAGGAGAACTGAACAAGTTTGATGGGATCATCCAACAACTTGCGCATAAACTGAAGGGCCTGTAGTCTGGCAATACTGTTGATGGCACTTGTTACAGCCTTTTCCTTCCCTTTGTGAGCACCATACACATGAAATAATGATTGATCACTCTCCCTAGGCCCATACTCTCTTATAAATTTGTGTGAAGCAATGACTTCACTAATGAATGCATGCCACGCATCTCGTCTTAATTCACCTCCCAAATCAACAAATTCCAGCACCCATGCTTCTGACCTGAAAAAAATATTCACAATTGAGATGTAAATATCACTGCAGAAAAAAAAATATAGGAACATCATAAGTGTCTCAAAACAAATAAACAAGGAACACTGTTGAACTGCTGCTTAAGCAGCCATTTGACATGAATTTCAATTACAGAAACATTCACAGATAAACAAACCATATAAAGAAACATGGCCAATACTACAAATACGAGCTTGCAGGTTAGATCAACGGGAAATTCAACTTGCCACCATCTTAATGAAAACTTTTAATTCAACACTCAACCCAACTCAGCAAAATACTAATTCCAACTAACCAGTCAGCTACACAGCCCCGAGGTAAAATCTTTGTGAAAAGGAATATAAAAAAAGGAAGGCTTTCGATTGGATTAATTTATCATTGACCACCTTTTTGCTTGTCAACTGCTGTCATTGTACAAGCACTGCTGCTCCTTAGTCACAGCTGAAAGAACTTAAGCAACAATAACGTATGAGCACCCACTGAAGATAGTTTGTCGTCATTGAATGCAAAGAAAGCACATATCTCAAGGATGCAGAAACCATGACTTTTAGTACTTGTATTACATATGCATCGGTTGCTTACCAACACTTAAACCAAATAATCATCTCAAAAGGTAAAAGTCCGGAGAAGCTTACTCACTCGAGGCCAGACGAAACAGAGACTGCAGAGTCAAAAAGATCAGAGCCCAGAGGTCCAACTTTTGCTTTCTCCACCCGCAATCCATATCTAGTAAGATCAAACCTCATAGCATCTTTGGGACCTAGAAGGCCAACTGCCTGCAACATAATTGAGAGAGGTAAATGATCAAGATGAAAATAGCTAAAACAAGATATACACAGCGAAAGAAAACTCTATTACACCTATGCATGACAGGTTACATCTGAAGCCACTGTATGAGCCACTTCTATAAATTTTACTCGAAAATGATTGATAATTCAAAAGAGAGAAAAAAGAAAGGAATTATGACCTGGCCAAAGTCATCTTTCCCACTTTACAATTACCAAACTAGTCTTAAGCTTTTGATGAGCATGGTACCATTTTACCATAGGCCAAAATTTAAGAGAAAAAAAATATAAATATTATTTGAAAGCACCAACTAAAATCTTATTTCACAGATCCATGATCACACTATTGAATAAGACAATTCGTTAATGCAATTCATAAGAAGGTTTACATTTCCCTCGTTGAAGTTTACAAGTCAGAAGGAGTAACCATCAAATTTAGACTATAAAGCTGATATCCTAGAATATTTTACCATTTCTTACATAAAAGAAAGGAAGACCTATTACACTAGAAATTGAAATATATACAACAAGAAATATGTTAGGTTGGTTATACGGTTCCTCTAAAGTGGTTCAACATGGAGTTAAACTCTCATCCCCTCTAAAGTGAATTTATGAAGCGCCATTTAAAAGTTAAAACATTGATCTTCAATATCAGGATCAAGGGGACACTGAGTCTCTTAAAAGCTAGTACATTATACTTTACAAGCCATGACAGTTTATGAAAAAAAGAATTCGGCAACGTAGCATAATTCAGCTTTATAGGCATAGCAGAGGTGGCAAAATGGATCAATGTTTTGCATTCCTGTCATGTCAAATTTAGGCTGACCCAAACACGACCATTTAATAATCGTGCCAAAAATTGAAACATGAACCCAACATGAATGGCAAAAGGTGACACAACACAACCCATTTAATAGTTGGGGTAATCTTGTTACCGAACAAGACACGACTCGACTCACTAACCCACTTAAACCTGATTTGCGTGAATGCCACACACCCATTAACCCACTCACCCATCTATTAACCCGTTTAACAAGTAAACCCATTAACCCACTTAACACAAACTGCACCCATTTATATATATGAATAATATTATATAGTGGTATAGAATATACATGCCTACTAAAATGATAAAAATAATACTTAATTGGGAAATTAATCATATCAAAATCCACACAAGGAAAGTTTAAACAATAAAATGTCACATATTAAAAGTTAAAACCATGTCCATAGTTTCAAAAACCATCAAAGTCCATTAAAAATATTACACCATCAAATTTTAAGTCTCTCACTCTCTCTAGAATTCAACAATTTCTTATGGTGTGAAGCAAAAGTTTATGTATTAAGTTTTTTAGAGTTTTCATTTTCTTCACTCCAATTACAAATATATCCTTAGATGTTTTTGTAATGTCAAAAAGGTCCTCATTTTTATATAGGTTGGAGGGTTAACAAGTCGACACGAGTTTAATAATCGTGTCATAAATGGGTTAGTGGGTTAAGGATTTGAAACATGAAGCTGACACGATTATTAAATGGGTTGATACAGACATAATCCTTTTAATAATTGAATCAAATTTGAATTGATTCGTGTCATATTAATGGGTCGTGTCAAATTAACTTAGTAATGTTTCTAAGTTAAGTTGGGGAAATTATTAACTGTCCACCAAAGGTTTAGTATAAGATTGAAATTGCTCAAAACCTCTTAAAATTATCAGTGGTTCCCAAGGTTTGTAACGTGTATCAGCGAGCCACTTCACCATTAACATACGTTAAATTTGTATGACATCAAAAGGGTAAAATGGGAAAAATAGTAAAGAATAATTTTTTTCACTTTTTTTTCTTTTTTCCTTTTCTTATTAAATTTAGTTATATATTATTTCTTTAAAGAAAATTATTTATATGGAACAATAAAAAGAAAAAAAAAAAAAAAAACTGCAGAGTAAATGGATAATTTATTATTTATGCCCCAGTTTCTTCACGGAAACAAAGAATCCTAAGCTCTAACATCATTCACCAGCCAAGGTAGACAAAAAGGATACCTCAAAATAGAGTGCTGAATCAGTTAACGTCACATTTCCAGGCCAGGCCATGTTATTCTCCCATTTTATAACAGGTCTCTTCCTGCTGGAAGCAGTGCATAAGATTCTCTCCCTAGAAAACTGAGGATATTCACGAATCTGGTATGAATTCCGTCCCTCATGCACTCTACACGAAAACCAGCAGGAAATGAACAAACAAGTAATAAAAGATTATTCAACATATGAGTATATGGCATATCAAAACAATGCATATTGACAAAGGGCAGAAACATGTCATCCGAGACACCAACCAACCAATTAGCAATCTTTTTCATCTTTTACATGCATTATTTGAAATTAAGGCTTTCTTATACCAAGACAAATAAGATAGCAGTCTTAGCAACAGCTCTCACTTTGTCCCATACTGTCAACCTAAATACTTGTGGTCTTGTTCTGGTGTTGCTTCCTCTTCTTAAGAATGCATTAGTTCCTTTTTGAATATGGTAAATCTAGTATAATAAACAATTGAAGTGGCCCAAAAGAGCAAGCCAAGAAATTGTTTTTGATACTGCATGAGCAATTATGGAAAATAAATACACCCAGGAGTAACCGACTTTTCTGGAAATCAAATATAAACTATATAATTGCTTCATTTGGTTGGCCCATGTTCATTAATTGGCTCCCTGACAATATCAAGTTTGCTTTGAGAAGGTAATATATAGGAACAAGCCAAACACCAAAGTGCACAGGGAACAAGATTATTAGAATGAAAAAATTAGTCAATAGTCGACTAAGAATTGGAAATAATAAAGTCATGACAAAATACAGGCACTGAAATGGAAGCAGTCACGCATGGCATTGTACCCATAAGATAGTGCTAAAAGTAGAAGTCCTTTTAGGTCTTCCAAATATATAGAACTTCAAGAAAGGCGATGGCTTACCAACTAGAGTCTAAGCAATCAGTTTAAGTGATACTAATTTAGCTGCCACACACTCCAGTTTATTACAACATTTTCCTTTGTCCAAGATGTGTCCAAGTTGTCCTGGTTTGATTTGCCTACAGTACTAAACTAAAGGAATGAGAAAGATGGATACTGTTGGGACTATAGAGAGTTCAAGTTGCAATTAGCTGTCCATAAATCACCCCAGTTCTGCCAATTTTTGGTTAATTGAAATGGATTGCGGATACTAGTTTGGCATAAGTGGTAAACCTGTCGATGACCCTAATGTTACTCTCATAATCCATGGGGCTAATTTGATAGCTACCCTTCAAATTAATATGGAGATAAGTTAAAGGACATCTTTCTCATGTGAGTATAGAGGATATCTCTTATTATTAGTGTCATATTCCAATTGTGCAAGTGACAAGCAGCAACAATGCACAGTCATATCTGCAAACTGCAACCACGGTAGGTTGCATTTTGACAAGCAAGATCAATCAGAACCAAGCTCAAAAGCTGAAAGAAAAAGATCAGGCAATCTAATAAATATTAAACACATGTCATAAAAGATCTCATGCAGTGAAGAAATGCAAAAATCCACAATAATCCAAAACGCGCTAGACGCTAGTCGTAGAAAATTCCTCAGAAATTAGGGATTTCCGAAATTAGAGTTAAGGTTTTGTATAATTTGGACAAATTGAACCTAGGGAAACGTTGTTTGAGTGATGAGTAAGGTTTCTAGATATTCAATTTGTTGAAAAACAAAGGGAATTGAAGAAATTAGGGCTTTTCAAAAATTTGTAAAATTAGGAAGAAATTTGGGGTTAATGTTGAAAAACCTCAAAAATCGACGGCTCAGTTGGCGGCACGTGGCGGCTCACGTGACGGCTTAGGCACCAAAAATCGCCAGAAATAACCAGAAGATGCCTGCCAGGCGACCTAGCGACTAACCCCACCGATTTGAGGTTAGGCAAAGCGGCCTAGTTGCGCCTAGCATAAAAAACGACACCTAGACGATGCTAGCAAGAGCGGAGGCAGAATTTGATTCTAGTGGTGGCTAAAAAAATTTCATGTAATATTTTATAATTATTTTTTAAAGGAAAATACAAGAAATTATGGGATCAGCACAGGGCATGGGCTTGGGCGGGCTACTCCTAGTGCCGCCAATGGGTGCTAGGCGCCTCATTTTAGAACAGTGAAATTCCCTATGAGAGACTCAACCGCCTATAGGCGATAACATCTCTCAGTTTTTTAATTAAATCTCAAAATTCCCTTATTTTATGAAAACTGCTTGAGTTACATTGCAAAATACAGAAGGGAGTGCATCACACACTTGAAGATGATCATGTAATTAGCATCTTCAAACACTCAAAAGACAGCAAACAAACTCATATGACGAAAAAGGAAGATTGTAATCAAATGGTTGGACCAAAATGTTGAGGAAATGAATGGTTGACCAAGCTGTTGAGGAGAAAATTCAGATGCCAAATGAAAATAAAAATCTAAAGGACTTTTGAGGGGGGTGAAAAAAAATTGTTTAAAAAGTTGATAATGATAAATTTCAGATTACAGTCAGTTCTTCTTTATGTTATACAAAGTGAAGGTAAAGACAAAATATGATGCAAACTATGGAATAGACGCTTCACTCATAACAGACTATGCTACTTTTATGAACTTTAGCAATTAAGGATAAAGAAATTATTTACGCAATCAAGACTACAAGAGCATTTGAGCCTTGACTAATAGTATCTTGCTTCTATTGATGTATGGCCAAGACATAACATAAAATTGATTATTTGATATGAAAATTGAACCATATAAATGACATTATAAATGATATCAAGAATTGTCGTGAAACCTCACTTGAGAAGTTCATCAATATAGGTTAACCACACACTTAGAGAGATGCCCCGCTCATCACCAGCAAGAGCCTTGAAAAGATTTTGCACTGTAACTCGATCAGCCAGACCAGAAATAGCTGGAGTTATACGAACAAAAGCCTCTTTTCCAACAAGCTTTCCCTGGTGATAGAGAGGAGAAAAAACACTTTTAACTCATAAATAGAGCCAGGATTGATTATAACAAGTTAAAAACGACAAGTCAAAATAGATGATATCTTCCTACATTATACGGGACATCATAATTGCTGTAATGATGCACATGCCATCATCAGAAATGAACCAACTCAAATTATATGACAGGTCCATAAACACTATTCGTTTTATTTGTCACTATTATTAACATGCTTTTGTATCAAGCTGTTGAGCTTCGATTTTAAAAAAAAATCAGGATGCTTCTTGTTTCCTCATTCATGAAATGCGGGAATGCTGTTTTGTCTCAAATGTTCCTGGATTCTGTGTTCTGGTGAGAAGGCTAAAAGTATGTAGTGTTCTATTTTTGAAAGCTGGATCGCTTGTTCACCTTCATTCCCCTTCTTTGTTTTATTAACAGTTTATTTTTATTTTTTAATAATCATTACCAACAGCAACAACAAGAATAATAACTATAAAGGATCTGAGAAAATAAACCTGAAAGAAAGCTTTCTTTGGAAACTTTTTACGGGATTCATCTTCTTCACAATAAGGATTCTCCCATGCAAGCATTGTGATGAAAATTAATCTCTGGAATGCAGGTTCCTACATTCATAATACTGGTAAATTTTGTTGAATAGGAAAAAGAAAGAAGGAAAAGATGCTGAAGTAACTGATAAAAGTAGTTCTTAATATGTTGTCAAAGGCGGTAGGCGTTTTGGTAGTTTAACCCGCCCAAGCATTGCCAAAATGCCGCCCAAGCACCCGTTTAACTTGTCAAAGAGCTGGTTGAATAGTCAAATATATAGAATTTTTAAGTATTATAAAAAGTTTCATAACTTAAATAAACAAATGGAGAGGATATAAATGATTCAATTCTGAATTTTTTATTTCAATTTTCATTTCAAATCTGGAAGATTTTGATTACTTGCAAACGTATTTCAATGCAAAATGACATTTAGTGGCATTATAGTAATGCCTAGGCTGTCAAAGGAAGCACTAGTGATGTGATGTTAGGCTGTAAAAAATAAAAAAAAATCTGAGCTTTAAGAAAATAAATATCTGCTTCTGCTGTACAAGTACAAAACAGCTGTACCACTCATTTGAAAACACTCAAACTTCTTGATCAGATCGATAAATGGGCACAAGTTCCATGACAAAAAATTAATGGGCAATTGTCTCTCTTTAAATTCATGGGCACAAGTTCCGCTTAGGCGTTTTGTTCATAAAACTATTAGCATTCCAACTCATGTACTGTTGCTTGAAGCAAACTCAAGAAGCAAATAAAATGTCAATACCAACCCCCCCCCCCCCCCCCCCCCCAACTTAGGCTTTATGAACTAAACAAAATACACATATAGGACATAAGAGCAAGCTATCACCTTAAAGTTCTTACTTTACAATGAAAATTTTTCATAAATTTATGAACTTAACTAAACTGGTTCAAGGAAAAAAGGAATCTTTAACATAAAATTCACTTATACAATGTGCACGAACCTTCAAGCATGGATGGATGTCTGAGTTATCCCTCGACAAAAACCTAAAACAGCAATATTCTACCAAATAACGGGCATCATTGTATACAGGTTCAGGAACAAGTGCTTTAAATATCTTCTGCACCTTCTGTCCAGTCAAGCCATTCATCCTGCATATCTTAATTCCAAAAGTCATATCTTACTTCCAGCATTAGTCTGTCAGTCAGAGAAAACTTAGCCAAAGTGCAAGTGTTCTGCTATCAGTCATGAAGATGCCATCAAATGAAAGTTCCATATGCAACCTAAGGTATTATTAAAAACACATGCCCACACACACACAAAATATACAACTGCTGCATGGAGAATCATAATGCATAATGGATTTCAGAATACGTTATAGATGGAATAATTGCACCAAAAATCTCATGAAAAGTACAAGATGATTCATATCTATCAAATACTCAAGTTTCTTCAAAAGTAAGCTCCCACAAATCATACAAGAAGACATGCTGCCTTCTCTAGAAAGAACTATTCTCACATTATATTATCAAGCATATTAAACCATAATTCTAAAACTACAAACTCAAAGATATGAAAACTTGCATCTAACAAAACATAACTTCAAACCTAAAATGTAGAATGTAACATTATCTACAGAAAACCATAAATATTGGGATAGGAAGCCCACTACTTCAATTGAGATAATGAATAATTAAGTGCATTATACATACAAAGTTTTAAACTGTCAAGAAATTTATTTATTTCCTTCACTAACCAACAAGTTTAGTTTAAAGAATGATGAATGTAGTAGGACCTCACACAGAATCTCATTCCCCACTTACAGAGGCTATTTTTATGAGAGGAAATGTCTTTAATGGAAATTTTCTCCTCATTTCTATAATTTCAGAAGGCCTAGCTAATTAATAAGCATTTCACAAAAATAACGGAAGTTCATAAATCCAATTCAAACCAAGTTAATTGCACCTGCTGAATTGCTCAATAGATACTATAGCTGCTAGAGAGAGATTCCCATTTGGCATTCTACTATCAATGGTCTGTTCTGCCATAAATATGTCTTCTATATCTTGAGCATCGGACGGATTTCTAGTATCAGGTTTACTGCTTTGACTTGTTTTCACCAGTGCCCCAGAGAAAAAATTTTGGGTCTTTGATACCCATGAGTTCAATCTTTGCTGCACAGCATCTGTTGAAAACCATAAACCCCACAAACATAATACTATTAAGCAGCAGACTCTATTTAGTCTAGGATTTGAAAAATAAATTATCTATTTGAAATTTAAATAAAGATAATCTCATTTATCATTTATATGTTTTTTGAATTAGTTAGTTTCTATCTAGTTTAATATTTATCAATATAAATATGTAAGTTCATTATTGTATTTCAGTGGTGAAAATCAATTCAATAAAAGAGTCATGTAGCTCACGCTTTGTTCCTGATCACACTTCCGCATTCATATAAAACCAAATCAAATTGCTCTCCATAGTTTTTCTGATCAATAAACACCACCACCATCAACACATATACACAACCCATCCACATCCAGCACCTTTCAAAAAAAATTGAAATTCCCAAAACCAAACCATCACTATTGATTCCCACTCCTGACCGCTCACAAGCACCCGCAAAATAAAACCAGCCATCCACTTCCCCTTGAACCGCCGCAAATCGGCCGAATAATCAACCCCAACTGCGACCCTCACCACCAAAATCAGCCCTTCAAAGCTTGAGGTAAAGGGAAACATAATTCGGTCTGATAATTCAAATGACCTCAGCATCCCACTATCCCATTCTCAAGTCCGTCGCATTTCAATATTGTTATTCCATAGAAGGTATTTTCGTTCGAAAATGCAAAAGAAGAGCATGGCAGTGAAAAAAAAGGATAGAAATAGTGAAAAGAAAAAGAAAAAAAAAATATTTGTAAACTTTAACCCAAAAAAAAAAGTGAGTTCTCAGCCCTTTCAAAAAAAAAAAAAAAAAAGAGTGAGAGTTAACCCCAAAAAAAAAAAAGGAAATAGGCCACAGTTTGGCATACCAAACCAACATGCGCCACAATTTCGACGCACCAAACAAACATGCGCCACATTTTCAACGCACCAAACAAACACGCACCACAATTTCAGTGTACCACAACAATATGCCACAATTTCAGCACACCAAACAAACATGCGCCACAATTTCTACGTACCACAACAATGCACCATAATCATTCAATGCTACCAAACTCTGCCTCCATCCCCGACACAGTTTGCGGGAGGGCATTAAGAAACATACTTTATCTAGTCTAGGATTTGGGAAAAAAAAATTATCCATTTAAAATTTAAATAAAGATAATCTCATTTATCATTTATAAGTTTTTTAAATTAGTTAGATTCTATCTAGTTTAATATTTATCAGTATAAATATGTAAGTTCATTATTGTATTTCAGTGGTGAAAATCAATTCAATAAAAGAATCATATAGCTCGTTTCCATATGTTCTTCTAATACAACAAAAAGGTATTCTGTACCTGCTCCACAATCAAAAAGTTTAGTTTACTGAATATGCATCAAATGAACTCAATCAGTTGTATAAACTTGTGTAGTTTGGGAGTGCTTTTGTATAAAGTGATTTTGAATTACACTTTGTTTTCTTTTCCTTTCACTGAAAATGAACCAATAATATGTTTCTTCCAACAGCAGTTCAAGTGCTTTTATGACCTCAAAAGTGTTTTTCAGATTAACGCTAATGAAGTGCTTCTTCAAAAGCAATTCAATTGCTTTTTCATCTCCAGAAGCACTTTTTTCTAATTCACCCAAAACACTAAAGTATAAAGAAGCGTTTTCTACTATTAAATGAAAAAAACAACTTCACTAATAGTAAAAGCAGTACCCAACCACACGATTAGTTACTAATCATTGAAGAAACACTTTAAATTACTGAAATCAAAATTTATATTTACAAAAGCCAAAAAAAAAAAAAAAAAAAAAAAAGGTCACTTACGGGTATCAATATCATTGAGCTTCCATCTATCTCCACGAGACTCACCCAAAACCTTAAACCTTAACCTGTGTTCGGAACAAAATTTTCTGGGAAAAAATCCTAACTTACACAACTCTTCATGCCTCCAAACTAGAGAATTTGACGCAGCTGGTGATGGGTTCAATTGGGTAACTGAAAGTTTTGAAACCATATTCACTGATTCTGTTCTTTAATTTTGCTGCTCAAGAAGCTTCAGAGTTGAAGAAGTTCATGAGTCGCAATTTAAGAAGAAAGAAAGTTTATATACGCAACGCAAGCAAGAAAGGGTGGGGGCAAAGCTTTTTCTTAAAGCAAAATAAGGACAAGATGGGACACGGCACAAGCGCTGTACAAGCCACAGTGACACGCGATGCCAGTTCTTTTACTTCGCTTTGGTTGTGTTTTTAAGAGAAGAAAATTCTAAACTACTGAAGCAATTCTTTTACTTCATTGTCCTAATATAAATAAATGAACCCCTCCCCTTGACTACGGAAAATTATATTATATTTCGGATATATATGTCATTTTTCTCATAGCAGCTATCTCCTTGATTAGGGCCTGCTCAAGCAAGTGTATTTTGTTAAACTCAATAATTTTCAACCATATCAACTCGAAAATAAGCTTAGAATATTCCATGCTCAATAAGATAAAATTAATAACATAAATTAATTTATAAATTATGTATTCATACCAATATAAATGTATATTTGCGATTAATATTATTTATGTACATGAAAATTTACGGGACATGTTTGATCTCTCCACCTCACCCTCAATACAATGTGTTACAAATAATTTGTTTGGTTACTGTGTTCTTACAAAGGATTTTGAACAGCAGTAATTACAAGACGGTTGTTACAATAATCAACAATACAAGAGTAATAATAAAATGACAGGACTATAGTAGGCAGTGAACGAGAGTCAGTCACAGTGGTAACGATAGGAATAGATCAGGAACAAAGGCAGTGCAAAGAATTCCGAGGCTTGTTGATGCGGCAACAATCTCCTTAAAACAAATTTGTCCCCTACCGAAATGGTGCAGTAAAACGCGAGACGTTTGTTTCCCATGATGCAACGGAAATAAGCGACAATGGGCACCACCATAATCGTCTTCAAACGAACCAAGATGTATTCGAACTCTTTCAACAGAAAACAGCAAAGCAAATTTTTTCTAGCTTCTAACTAATGAAAAAAAAAACGAAAACAATTCACTTCTTAAAACAAAATAAACACACCAATTAAAAACACATTAGTTGGAGACCTTTCATTTGAAGTAACCACTAAATTAATTAATAGAGTTAATTTGAGTGTTATGGAACTTCAAAAGGCTTGGAAAAAATGAAGAGGCTTGCAAAAATTGGCTGGGCCGAGCCCGTACAATTTGGTCCGGCATTCGTGTACGCAGGATGCGCGGGCGCACACGAGCCAAGCTTGTTAGGATTTTGATTTGCACCCCCCCCCCCCCCGCGCACGTTGAGAGAGCCTCTATCCTTATAACTCTTACCCATCTACATATGAGCAATCATATATAAGCACAATTTTCCCTCTATAGCTTTCCCATATGGGACAAGCTAACTTCTCTTGATTTTCCAACACCAATGGGTGAACTTTGAGCAACAATTTCTCATTCACCCAGCACCATTTTAAGCATATGAATATACCATTTCGAAGTACTCACGGAGGAGTATCTGAATCATTCAATAACAACCACTAACACGAAGTGGACCATGCTTAAAATTGAGCCTCAAAATGCTTACTTATAATCATTTTTCCAACAATCCCCCACATGAATGAAATTGGCGAAAAACGTCGAATAAAATTATTTTATAAAACATTTTATTTTGACCTAAAAGAGTTCAACGGTTCAACACCTGCATAGGATAGGTAGGCCTCAGCCTTTGAACTTTCCCTTGTGAAAATATATCTCATTTACTGGCTGACAGTGGACGCGATGTCATTGAACTGTACTACCGTTCATGTAAATGGAGAACATATATCACACAGATGTTTTACCTAACACATCTGAGTTCTCATTGTTATGCTCATTTTGGCCATGAACATCAACCTGGTTCTGCAAGAATTTCTAAGAATTGTGCCCCGTACAATTCCCTTTGAAGCGGCCCCACTTCTCTCTCACATATGTGATTTCTTATTTAAGAGCATCTCGTAATACTCTGCTCGGATTCCCGACGTATAAGAATCATTAAAAGCCTTTGCTTAACCTCAATCCATACGAGCATCACTATTTCATTTCACCATAGGAATGGACTAGAGGGTAAACCCCCCACAGTGAACCAATTATGTCTTTTACGAGTAGGTTGTCCCATTGAACCTAGATCTTGGGATCTTCAGTCAACAAGGTTGGGTTTTCCTTCGTAATAAACATTTATCTAATGGGCTTTAGTCCCATTCCCCTCGATGATTTCACAACCAACTCTCTATTTAACCCTTTGGTTAGCGGATCCGCAATGTTATCCTTTGACTTTACATAATCAATCGAAATAACTCCAGTAGAGAGTAATTGTCTAACGGTATTGTGTCTACGACGAATATGTCTAGACTTACCATTATACATATTGTTATGTGCCCTTCCAATTGCAGATTGACTATCGCAATGAATGCAAATTGTTGGCACTGGCTTAGGCCAACTTGGAATATCCTCTAGAAAATTTCGAAGCCATTCTGCTTCTTCAGCACACTTGTCTAATGCAATGAATTCTGATTCCATTGTAGATCTGGATATCACAGTCTGTTTGGAGGATTTCCACGATATAGCTGCACCTGCTAGTGTAAACACATAGCCACTGGTAGACTTTGAGTCTTTCATATCAGATATCCAATTAGCATCATTGTATCCTTCGACTACAGCTGGATATCTATGATAGTGCAACCCATAATTACGAGTAAAACGTAAGTACCTAAGTACTCTCAATATTGCTTTCCAGTGATCAACCCTTGGATTACTCGTATATCTGCTGAGCTTGTTTACTGTACATGCTATATCAGGCCTTGTACAACTCGATAGGTACATCAAACTCCCGATCACTCTAGAGTATTCTACTTGAGATATACCATGTCCCCTATTCTTCGATAGGTGTAGACTCACATCTAAAGGAGTTCTAGCCACAGCAGAATCATCATTGTTAAATTTACCAAGAATCTTATCCACATAGTGCGACTGATCAAGAATAAGTCCATCAGGACTTCTCGAGATCTTTATTCCCAGAATGACATCTGCTAAACCCATGCCTTTCATGTCAAACTTGGATTTCAGCATATTCTTGGTAGATTTCACCATTTTAACATTACTCCCGACAATCAATATGTCATCAACGTAGAGACATAAAATGACATAGCCAACTTCTGTCTCTCTGACATAAATGCATTTATCACACTCATTGATTTTGAAACCATTTGCTAACATGGTGTCATCAAACTTTTTATGCCACTGTTTCGGAGCTTGTTTTAATCCATACAAGGATTTAACCAACTTACAGACTTTCTTTTCTTGTCCTGGAGCTATAAAGCCTTCAGGTTGTTCCATGTAAATTTCTTCATCTAAATCTCTATTTAGAAATGCTGTTTTCACATTCATCTGATGTACCTCAAGATTGCGCAAAGCTGCAATCGCTATTATCATCCTTATGGAATTTATTCTCGTTACAAGAGAATAAGTATCAAAGTAATCAAGACCTTCACGTTGTCTGTAACCTTTAATTACAAGTCTTGCTTTGTACTTGTCAATTGATCCATCTGCCTTTATTTTCTTTTTGAAAATCCACTTGGACCTTAAAGATTTACATCCTGGAGGAAAATCCACTAACTCCCATGTGTGATTTTGTAAGATGGATTCAATTTCATTATTGATGGCATCTTTCCACAAAGCACCACCAGGTGACCTTACAGCTTCGTTATAGCTTTGAGGATCATTTTCTAGCAAAAATGTCAGAAAATCTGGACCAAATGATTTTTCGGTTCTAGCTCTTTTGCTACGTCTTGGTTCAAGTTCAACAACTTGTTGATCCTCTGGAACATTTATTTGTTCTCGGTCCTGACTATCTTCAATTATAGTCTCATGTGCCCGTTTGTGCACATTTGAATTCAAATTAGTTTTACAAGGAAAAACATATTCGAAAAAGGATGCATTTCTCGACTCCATTATCGTATTCTTGTGAATATCTGGTATATTAGACTCATGCACAAGAAATCGATAAGCATTACTGTTATGTGCATATCCTATGAAAATGCAATCAACAATTTTTGGTCATATCTTTACCTTTTTAGGTGGAGGAATGACTACCTTGGCAAGACACCCCCACACTCGTAGGAATTTATAGGAAGGTACTCTTCCTTTCCACATTTCATAAGGAGTTTTCCCTACTTCTTTCCGTGGTACCTTATTTAAAAGGTAATTAGCTGATAAGACAGCTTCTCCCCACATATTCTGAGGTAAGCCAGAGCTGATTAACATAGCGTTCATCATCTCTTTCAATGTACAATTCTTCCGTTCTGCAATCCCATTGGATTGAGGTGAATAAGGAGCTGTGGTTTGATGTATGATTCCATTTTGTTCACAAAGTAATTCAAAAGGGAAAACATACTCACCACCACGATCACTTCTCAACTCCTTAATTCTTTTATTCAGTTGATTCTCAACTTCATTCTTATAGAGAACAAATTTCTCTATAGCTTCGTCCTTGCTTTTCATCAAATACACATAGCAAAATCTTGTGCAATCATCAATAAAGGTAATAAAATATTTATTACCGCATCTCGATTGTATTGAATTAAAATCACATACATCAGTATGAATTAGATCAAGTGGTTCAGAGTTTCTTTCAATACTATGAAAAGATGATCTAGTCAGTTTTGTCTCAACACAAGTATCACACTTATGTTTGTTATCAATTTTAAAATTGGGAATGTGGTTCATGTTAATTAATTTCTGTAATGAATTAAAATTAACATGTCCTAATCTACCATGCCATAGATTAGAGTACTCAACAATATAAGCAGAAGAACTAGCTTTATTGATATTCTTAGGTTTAACAACCATTACATTGAGCTTAAAGAGCCCATCAGTTACATACCCTTTTTCCCACATACATCCCATTTTTAGTTAAAACTACTTTATCAGACTCAAACACCATCCGGAATCCGTGCTTGTTCAGAAGTGATCCAGACACAAGATTCTTCTGTATTTCTGGTACATACAGAACGTTGTTCAAAGTCAACTCTTTCCCAGAGGTCATCTTCAGAATCACCTTGCCTTGACCTTCAATCTCAGATGTTGCTGAATTTCCCATGTATAATTTTTCCCCATTACCAGTAGGCTCAAATGAAGAGAACATGCTCTTGTCCGAGCACACATGTCGAGTGGCACCAGTGTCAATCCACCACTCTATTGGGTTAGAACCCACCAGATTCACCTCAGAAACCACAGCTGAAAGGTTAATGTCTGAAACATCTTGAGTCATATTTTCCATCACATTAGTCTCTTGATTCTTTTTCTTCTTCGGCAGTCTGCACTCAGAAGACTTGTGACCCATTTTGTCACAGTTGAAGCATCTTCCTTGAAATTTGGATTTCTTGGAAACTCCTCCTTTAGGGCCCATCTTTGACCCTTTGTTCTTAGGGTTCTTGTTGTTATGGCCATGTTCAACAACATTTTCTTTAGCCTCATGAGATATTCCTCTCTTGTCAGATACTCGATTATCTTCTTCAATTCTGAGCTTAAGAACCATGTCTTCAATGCTCATCTCTTTTCGCTTATGTTTTAGATAATTTTTGAAATCTTTCCAACCAGGTGGTAGTTTCTCAATTATCGAGGCTACTTGGAATGTTTCACTTAAACTCATCCCCTCAGCATGAATTTCTGCTAGAATAATCTGCAGTTCTTGTACTTGGCTTAACACAGTTTTAGAATCAACCATCTTAAAATCAAGGAAACGGCCCACGACAAATTTCTTAGTACCGGCATCCTCAGTTTATATTTTCGATCTAAAGATTCCCAAAGCCCTTTTGCTGTTTTCATTCCGGCGTACACACTGTACAAGGAATCACTTAGCCCATTCAGCACATAATTCCTACATAGGAATTCAGAATGTTTCCAAGCATCGATCGCACTGATCACTTGGATATCAATCTCACCCTCCGCGGGTACATGAGCATCTTCCTTTAGAAACCTCGCAAGGTTCAACGTGGTCAAGTAGAAAAATATTTTATGTTGCCATCGTTTAAAATTTTGTCCACTGAATTTTTCAGGTTTTTCCGCAGTAGGGTTGACATGGCTCACATGTCCAACAGGTTGTCTAGCCACAGAGGCAGCAACACCTTGGCCAGCCATAGCGGCTGCCATATTAAGCCCAGAGGCTGAAGCAAGTTGGCCAGCCGAAGAGGCTGCCACTGCACTTTTGTCAACCACGGGGGCTGCCACAATATTCTGGCCAGCCGAAGAGGCTGCCACATTCGGATCTACTGTGTTTGGACTGTTTTCCATATCCACAGAGTCGAATTTGTTTTAAGACTGTTACAAATAATTTGTTTGGTTACTGTGTTCTTACAAAGGATTTTGAACAGCAGTAATTACAAGACGGTTGTTACAATAATCAACAATACAAGAGTAATAATAAAATGACAGGACTACAGCAGGCAGTGAACGAGAGTCAGTCACAGTGGTAACGATAGGAACAGATCAGGAACGAAGGCAGTGCAAAGAATTCTGAGGCTTGTTGATGCGGCAACAATCTCCTTAAAACAAATTCGTCCCCTACCGAAATGGTGCAGTAGAACGCGAGAAGTTTGTTTCCCAGGATGCAACGGAAATAAGCGACAATGGGCACCACCAGAATCGTCTTCAAACGAACCAAAATGTATTCGAACTCTTTCAACAGAAAACAGCAAAGCAAATTTTTTATAGCTTCTAACTAATGAAAAAAAAAACGAAAACAATCCACTTCTTAAAACAAAATAAACACACCAATTAAAAACACATTAGTGGGAGACCTTTCATATGAAGTAACCACTAAATTAATTAATAGAGTTAATTTGAGTGTTATGGAACTTCAAAAGGCTTGGAAAAAATGAAGAGGCTTGCAAAAATTGGCTGGGCCGAGCCCGCACAATTTGGTCCGGCATTCGTGTAGGCAGGATGCGCGGGCGCACACGAGCCAAGCTTGTTCGGATTTTGATTTGCACCCCCCCCCCCCCGCCGCACGTAGAGAGAGCCTTTATCCTTATAACTCTTACCCATCTACATATGAGCAATCATATATAAGCACAATTTTCCCTCTATAGCTTTCTCATATGGGACAAGCTAACTTCTCTTGATTTTCCAACACCAATGGGTGAACTTTGAGCAACAATTTCTCATTCACCCAAGCACCATTTTAAGCATATGAATATACCATTTCGAAGTACTCACGGAGGAGTATCCGAATCATTCAATAACAACCACTAACACGAAGTGGACCATGCTTAAAATTGAGCCTCAAAATGCTTACTTATAAGCATTTTTCCAACACAATGTTGGTGAATACATATTCCTAAATAAAAATAAATAACATAATATATACAGTGAACATAAAACTTTTACAACAACAAACAATCACATCAACATGCTAATTTGTTGTTATTCTCAACTCAACATGCACAAATTACACACAACTCCCTCATGTTGATGTGATTGACAAACACAACAAACAACTCTCAAAACTTAGCAATTAAGTTCTTGACAGTTGCAAAACTGCATACCATACAACATAAACAAAACCTCTCCAATATTTAATCGAACCTTAGAGAACATAATTCCAAATGATAAGAACTCTCTTGTGTTTGATTCCAAAGAGATACATCCAGTTGCTGTGAGAGAGATGACATATACACCCGAAACATAATATATTTTTTCCTAAATAAGACACTAAGAAACTTGACAAAACTAAAACTCAATGAATATAATTTTTTTTTTGTATTTTTGTAATCGTTTGACTCAAACAAACACAAAACACTCTAATAAATATGTAAGATTTAAGATTAAATTACGTAAAGAAACGACTAAGACTTAAAAAGAATATAAAAAACCAAAACTTAACATAAGACACAACAAAAAGATCCTAAAGAAATCAATTAAAGATAGAAAAACATGACATTGGAACCTTGAGCTCTGATACCAACTGACGGAAACCATAGTATGATTGAATTCCTAGACAACCCCACGTAATTGAGCGAACCCCAAAAATCGGAATCACGATTTATTAAGAAAAAAATCCTTCCAAAATTAAAAACCCTATTTTTAAAAATCATTCTTTATTTCTATTCAGAACCTTGAACTTGTTTTGTTATGAAACAAAATCTCTCAAATATTAAGTCGAACCTACAGAGAACCTGATACCAAATGATAAGAACCTTCTTGTGTTTGATTTCAAGAAGATCCATCTATGTGTTCTAAGCCTCAAGAACCGCGAATCTTGATTTTGTAAGAACAAAATTCTTTCAATATTAAGTCCAATCCTCAAGGAATATTGTCCTTAAGAACATTTTATTTGATGTATCTTGAGTGATTTTGCCTTTTTTTTAACTTTGAAACTCTGTGTTTTATACTTGGATAACGTTCAATTCGCGTACCTTGGATTATATCAGATATGCTTGTTTTAAAGTAATTGCTATGTTATTTGGATTTGTATTAGTTAGGGACAGCCCAGAGCTTAGAGGATCTTAAATCAATTCTTAAAGCGCGACCTCTATCACTAATAAAGGAATAAAAAATATATAATTTTGAGTCTAATGTTGGTACGATCCGTCATGTTTAGAACAAAATTAGAGTATAATAATGAGTCGAAAAAAGAATAATAAAATTATTTGTTGAATGCTTATTTTAGACTAAACTTAAAATACAAACTTTTGGACCATAAACAAATAGTTGAGCATAACTAACTGGTCTTGGACTTGCAGTATTAATTTTGGATTAAATTTAGTGTCCTTAACCAACTATGGGTACTGTCCCTAAAATCGGCAATGATAGTGTAAAATGGTTTGATGATACACTTACCAAACCTTATGCATTCTTGTGCAATTTTAAAAAAAAAAAAAATTGTGTTCACTTGAACTTCTACGAAAAGATAATGGGAAGCTTACATTTTTTTTTTTTAAATCGTTGGAAACTCAACAACCAAATCATCATTTTCGGATTTAAACAGATAAGTAAGATCTCCGGTCGTTTCAGGTTTTTATAAGAAACACACTTATTGGATTCGAACTCATGATCTCAAGGTGAAATCATGAACCCTACACCACCAAACCACGCCCCTTGGAAAAGTGGGAAGCCTAAACTTAAAGTAGGCAAATAATAATTTCCCGATCCTTTTACAAAAATATATGTAAGAGAGTTAGCTCCATATATTCTCTTTACATTCTCCAATGTCATCGTTATTTTTTTTTGCAATTTAATAAAAAAACAAATATTCATTTAAAACATAGTTTTGAGCATCACTTATTTAAAAAGTATATGATTTATATACTAATGGATTTATATATTGAGCATATGATGCCAATTTGAAATTTATAAACCACAATTTAAATCCAAGAAAATATCCGTTTTGTCCTTATTCCCCATGGATATCATTTAAAATAGTCTATGTAATCTTAAAACATGTGACAAAATAAATTATAATGAGGTGTGTTTTGATAAATTTATTCTTTACAATTTAAACTAATTTCATACCTTGTTTTGGTTAACAAAATGGGAAAAAGAC